>CM077148.1:197702666-197887995 GCA_039583875.1 Platanthera guangdongensis
ATCATGTTTGCTACACGAGAGTACTCTAGATATTTGCATAAAAAGATAGTTATGACTTACTTATGGTACATATATAAATGCACTACAAATGCCTATAAGGAATCAAATTAATATTGGATTGTTGATGATATTTTAACTATTTTGAAATCTTGATTAGTGAGATACGTGATAAAACTAAAGCTCTAATTAATTAAGAGCACAACTTATATATATATATATATATATATATATTATATATATATAATATATATATATATATTAATATATATATATATTTATAAAGCAATATAGGTATTTGGAGGCACACCATAAAACAAATAAGAGTCATTGGATCATGAGAGAGAGCATGAGATGAGGAGAGAGAGTTGGAAGAGAGAGGAGGGAGAGAGAGAGAAAGAGAAAGAGAGGGAGGAGAGAGAGGAAGAGAGATGGGAAAAGAGAAAGAGAAGAGAGAGAAATATTGCATGAAATTAAATGTTTTTACGACAAACTTAATTTTTTTATAAATAAAAATTATAATGTTGATTTATATTTTGTTACGGTCATTTTGAGTACTCATATGTATATATTGCGGACACTGCCAGTCTTATGTAGGTGCATCCCGATTGATGCGGGCGCATCCGCTTTGATGCGGGTGCAGCCCGCAACGACGCATCGAATACGGGAGAAGCCCGTTCGGAGGCGGGCGAAGCCCGCACGGGATGCGGCCGAAGGCCGCCCGAGAGAGCATCAAACACTGGCGTAGCCCGTGCGAAGATGCTCGTATATATATATATATATATATATATATATATATATATATATATATAATATATATATATATATATATATATATATATATATATATATATATTATATATAGACACACACACAAACACACTACAAAATATGATTTAAATGTTTTTTGGTAACATGTCATAATCATTTGGTGTCATCTTGAGTTTCATTATACACAAAATTTGGAGTAAAAATTAATTATTCTAACTAGATAGAGTGGAAAATTCTAGTGTTTTAGTGGAATATAACAAAAAAGATGTTCTAAATTGAGTTTTTCATTATTAATCTTGTAAAAAACCCATCAAAATGAATGATTTCATTATCACTTTAGGCTCTATTTGTTTGGCCGTTTTGGAGCTCCGTTTTGGGCAAACGCCGCGGATGGCGGGTAAACAAATGAACCTCCGGCGGCGTTTTGCTCCGTTTCCACCGCCCGCTTGAGAAACGCCCAAAAAGCTCCGTTTTGAGCAGCCACCTCCCCCCTCCGTTTCGAACACTCTGTTTCCACCCGCCGGATCGATCCGCCACCGCCGAAACAAATGAAGCCTTAATTTAAATTTGCCACTTTTTTTGAGTTCAAGCAATTAAATCCTTTTTACTAATTTAAAAAAAAATTCATATATTATTTTTAAACCTCGGGTTTCCCAACACCCTCTTCATTTTATGTCCTCAAATAAGTGAAAAATTTCTTTTGGTGAAACATTCATCTTTTGATATATTTTCTCTCTTATTTTTTTTCTTTTTTAATATGATTTAATTTGTATGTTTTTTATTTTATTTAAAAACTTTCTCCTTCTCATCAATTTCTATTATGTTATGTATCCCGCTAAATTAAAATAAAAAATCATGAATAACATG
Source organism: Platanthera guangdongensis (assembly GCA_039583875.1). Lineage (NCBI taxonomy): Eukaryota > Viridiplantae > Streptophyta > Magnoliopsida > Asparagales > Orchidaceae > Platanthera > Platanthera guangdongensis. The sequence goes on from CM077148.1 coordinate 197,704,302, forward strand.
AATTGCCTGTATTGTTGTCGTCGGGCACGGGGAACGACTCCCTCCATAGATGATACATAGAACTATATATACATACATATACATATACATATATGTTCACGCACTTAAGCAGGCAAACACTCGCACGTGTGAGCACATGACTAAAGTTTTTTTAAAAAATTACCCCTTATGAGTGCCAACAATCTCAACATCATATTCACTACCCTTCTTCCTGCAATAAATAACCAAAATTAACATCTTCTTAGTTCCTCTTAACAACATAATCAACTTACTTAATTTTATATATGTGTGCAAGTAGAGAGACTACTTACACGCATTGGGTCTTATCAGCGCAATCGCAGTTGCCGCAGGTAGAAGACATGGTCGATATGCTTGTAAGGGAGGAAATTAAAGTTGTGACGGAAAGAAGTTTTATCGAAAACTTTGTCTATTTGTGTGTCTTTCTGAAGCTGCATTTAGCTGCTATTTATAGGAGGCCCTTCGACAAATTAAGGGCTTCAAAAATGCTTATCAAAGACGCTCCTCGTTGGATGTGTGATGAACACGCGCTCTGGAGAACAATCCAAAGGAATCTTGATGGTGGTAGGGACGAGGTTTGGGTTGCTTGTGACCTCTTCTATCATATCCATCTTCTACTTTAATTATTCGCAGATCACAAATATTAATTTATATATAAAGTTATATACATATACTAATTAATTACATAGGGTTTTTTATGTATATTCTGTGGATGATAATTGTTCGCATTTTTTTTATTGATGTTGGGCGAAGGAAAGGGGATGGAGAGAGTTTGGCTCTGCTCTCATGAATTATTCGACTTTCTAGCTGATCATGGTTGGGAAGATCAAGTTAAACACGTTGAAGGTTTGTGGAGTGGGATTTTTAGGGATGGGTGTCATCGTAGCCTTACACTTGGCAGTTGGTCGTGGACGAACTATTTGGAATAGTGTTGTCTCTGTTAAATTTTCTCAACGTGGTCAGCAAGATAGTCCAAACACCAAATTAATATCTTCGGAACTACCCAGTTCGCACGCTGAACCGCGGAAACCCAAGGACTAGAGGTTGCACCCAACAAAACAATGGAAGCACAAGAAGATCTTATTATGCATTCACTTCATTACAATCCGAGGCATACATAGCGAGACATGATTTCGCTAGTATTACAGCTGTAAACAGAAAGAACCAAAAAACAAGCCGGGCGGACAGAACTTCAGTCCGCCGAGACCGCGAGGTCGCCGAGACCGCCGAGACCGCCCAAGCTATGCTGCAATCCGCCGAATACCACGGAGTCCGCCGAGACGCGAGGTCGCGCGGACAGACCGTTATTCGCCTCCTGCTGAACCCGAACTGAGGAACTCCCCTACCCGCCTGAAGCCGGCGGACAGGTTATTGAAGCTGGGAAAGTTGAAACAGAACTGACAAGCCGCAGAGCGACCTCCTGCTGAGTCCGCAGAGACCGCACACTTCCAAGCACTGACCGAAGTCACAGCCAAGCTCCTAGCTCCTTGAAGTTATCCGCGCGACCTGCACACAGCAAACCGTCAGCCTGAAACAATCCGTGCGGACTGAAAAACACAGACCGCAGCACTCGCCCAACCCAAATTACTGTTCACTCACGTTACTTCTAGTTACTGTAGATGTGCCAGGGGGGTCCTATTTATAGGCCAGGTGAGGAGTGTGGTCACCGCCCATGAGATAGCGACACCGCCCCAGCCCGCGCGAACACAAAACGACTGTCCGCTCAGTCCGCGAGGACTTAGCCAGTCACCAAGGGAAACCGCCAGGAGCAAGGCAACCAATGACGAACCCTCTCCAGTCCGCCCAAGCTAAGCGGACAAGGCACCAGCCCGCAAAGCTCCAACTGCTTCAGGACAGCACCTTCTTCAATGGCAGTCCGCACCAACCCGAGGCAGTCCGCAAGACTCACACCTCAATCCGCCACAAGTCCACGACCAAAGGCAAACAGCAACAGTCCGCCCGGTCACAGCGGACTTGGCGGATACGGCGGACACCATGAACTTGACACCAAGTGTAACCAAGTCCAAAACCATCAAGGGCCAGTGCGAGCATGGCGGACACAAAGTCCCGTCCGCCAAACACCCTAGCACAGACCGCAACCAGTCCGCGAGCTCCTCGCACTTGTCCAATGCAGTAGCTTCCTGCCGGACTCCAATCACAGTCCGCCAACCAGGATCTCCACAGCAAACACCTGCTGTGCCACCAGAACTTGACAAGGCCTCAGCCAAGCTCTAGGCTCAGTCCGCAACAGCCAGAACCGCGGACACTCCAGTCCGCAAGCTATCCGCGAACTCGAACCAACCCGCCAACAGCGCAAGCTAGCACCCGCGGCCTCTGAGTAATGCATCAGTCCGCAAGCCTCTCTATCCGCAGATACCAGGCCGCACCAAACCGCGGACACCATGCAACAACCCGCTCAGAACACAGCCGGCTTCCACCAGACTTTTCACCAGGCCGCAACCTCAGTCCGCCCAGTCCGCCCAGTCCGCCAAAGCTGTCCGCACAGGCCGCGCGGCCTGTCCCGTCACCCACTTCCACTTCACAAATTTCAACACTCCCCTTGAAGTGAGAAGTGGTGACCAAGCCCAGCAAGCTGCGCAAGCGTTCAAAGGGCCCCTTCGACAGCGGCTTCGTGAAGATGTCAGCAAGATTATCTTCACTCCGAACATGCCCGACCAGCAGAGATCCTTCCAACACCTTCTCCCTGATGAAATGGTGATCAATCTCTATGTGCTTGGTCCTGGCGTGACACACTGGATTGTTTACCAGTTTGAGAGCACTCTCATTGTCACCCCGGAGTAAAGTAGGCCCTTGCACTTCTTCATGAACATCCTCTATGAGTCTCCTCAACCAAACAGCTTCCCGAGCAGCCAAGGCCGAAGCCTTATACTCCGCCTCCGTGGTTGAAACCGACACCGAGTCCTGCTTCTTGCTACACCACAAGATGCTAGCTGAACCGCAAGTGAACACATAACCTAAAGTAGACCTTCGATCATCCGAATCACCGCCATAGTCAGCATCCGTGTACCCGAGCAATGCAAACTCCGCATCCCTTCCATAGAGGAGTCCCATCTCAGAAGTCACCTTGACATACTTCAGAATTCCCTTCGCCGCCACTAGATGAGATTGCCTTGGTTCAGCCATATACCGACTTACTCGGCCAACAGCATAAGCTATATCCGGCCTTGTAATCGTCAGATAAATCAAGCTCCCAACAAGAGCCCTGAACACCAAGGGATCATTAAGCACCCTTCCCTCATCTCGTCGAAGCTTTAGCCCAGGTTCCAGTGGAGTAGAGCACTTCTTCCCTTCGCCCATGCCAAACCGCTTCACAATACGATCAGCATACCCTTTCTGGCTAATGAGAATCCCGCACTCCTTCCTCTCCACTTCCAGACCAAGAAAGTGATGCAACTCTCCCAAGTCTTTCATCTCGAAGCGTATAGCAAGCTCTCCCCTGAGCCTTGCTACTTCCTCCTCCGAGTTCCCAGTGATGATCATATCATCCACATACAGCAGGACCAAGACTCTTAGCTCTCCCTTCTTCTTGACGAACAAGCTAGAATCTGAGTTAGAAGCCAGGTATCCACAGAACTGCAGGTACTCTGCAATCTTCCCATACCACGCTCGAGGAGCTTGCTTCAACCCATAGAGAGCCTTCCTGAGTTTGCAGACATAGTCCGGATGCTTCTCAGAGACAAAACCAAGCGGCTGATCCATGAAGATGTCCTTGTCAATCTCTCCGTAAAGAAAGGCATTCTTCACATCGAGTTGCCACAACCTCCATCCCTTGCTAGCAGCCAAGGCGATCACCACTCTTACAGACGTCATCTTCGCAACTGGACTGAATGTCTCCTCATAGTCTTCTCCATACTGATGTGAGAATCCTCTAGCGACCAGGCGAGCCTTGAACCGATCAATGCTCCCATCAGCCTTCTTCTTCAACTTATACACCCACTTGCAAGTAACCGGAGTAATGCCATCAACCTTGGGCACAAGGTCCCAGGTTTCATTCTTCTTCAGAGCATCAATCTCTTCCTTCATGGCACCTTCCCACTCCTTCACTCCAGTGGCCTCGTTGAAGCTTGCAAGCTCTCGCTCATCCAGAGGACCTGCAAAGAAACAGGAGACAAAGCTCACTGCATTCCCATCACAGTACCGAGCCGGTGGCTTAACCATCCTCTTCGATCTCCGAAGACATGGCTCCTTGCTCACGGCTTCCGTTGCTTCTTCAGGCTCCACTCCTACCTGGGGCAAGCATTGAGCAGTGCTCCCCTGCTTCCTGAGCCAGAAGGCTCAGCCTCGGAGTTTGAAGCAACAGGAGCTGCTGGAGAAACAGCAAGCTCCTCTTCCAAGCCTTCAGCAGCCTCCACCGGTGCTTCCTCAACCTTGCTACTTCCGGTAGGCTCCACCGAGCCACCTCCATATGACGTCAGCTCGTCAAAGACAACGTCTCTTGACACCACGAACTTCTTCGTCACAGGGTCCATGCACTTCCATCCCTTCTTCCGCTCATCATAGCCAACAAAGACAAGTTTCCTTGCCTTCACATCCAGCTTTGTCCGTGAAGCATCCGGGACATGCACGTAGCAAGTTGAACCGAACACCCGAAGGTGTCCAACACTCGGCTTCTCCTTTAGCAACAGCTCAATGGGCGTCTTCATGTTGATAGGGCTGAGTGGCATCCGGTTGATAACATATGCATCACAAGACATTCCCTCCGCCCAAAAGGACCTCGGGATATCTTTCGCATGCAGCCAGCATTTGCAGGTTTCCGTCAAATGACGGATCTTCCGCTCCGCTACCCCATTTTGTTGTGGAGTGTGAGCACATGTAAGCTCCCGTTGGATCCCGTGCTTCCTGCAGAAGTTAGAAAACTCGGAAGAGACAAACTCTCCCCCGTTATCAGTTCGAAACTTCTTAATCCGCAAGCCAAGCCGGCCTTCTACCAACTCCTTGAACTCCACGAACAAACGGAAGGCATCCGACTTCTCCTTTAAGAAGTACACCCAAGTATACCTTGAGTAGTCATCAACCAAGACAAGCATGTATTTGCTTCCACCAAGGCTGGCAGTAACAGTTGGTCCCATCAGGTCGTCATGAATACACTCCAATGGATTCTTGCTCCTTGTTTGAGATTTATCAAACGGAAGGCGATGTGCCTTACCGTATTGACAGCCCGCACAAACATGCCCATCACCAAAGGAGGACAACATCGGCAACCCCCTCACCAGACTTCTACTCGCCATTGCCTTCAGCTTGTCCATGCCAACATGCCCCAGCCTCTCATGCCAGATAGCCGCACTATCATTGGCCCTCATCTTATCAACATAGGCACTGGTGGAAAGAACAAACAAGTTCTTCACCCTCCTCCCAACATGAGCAACATCAGCCTTTACCGCTGATACGTTGCGAAGGAACCTCACGTCTGTTGGCCCAAACAGAACGTGATACCCAGCGTCCACCGCGTTGGTCACCGAGAAGAGGTTCTTCTTCATGCCCGGCACGTGATACACACTCCTTAACGTGAGTGGCCCCTGATCACTATCCAAAGACACGACCCCCTCCTTCTCTACTGCATAAACAGTATTATCAGCAGTGATAATAGCTTCATTACCTGAGTAAGCCTGCATGGAGGTGAACTTCGACTTGTCTCCGGTGAGGTGATGACCACACCGGAGTCGACGATCCACTCGCTGTTGAAGTCCTCAGCAGATAAGGCCCGGACACAAGTGCCCGTCATGAAAGCTCCTCCCCATTCTGCTTCTTCACTTCGTGAGCAAGCTTCCTCCTTTCCCGCAGCATGCCCAGGCTGCAGTTTGACCTTGCAGTCCCGCTTGAAGTGCCCTCGCTGATGACACCGGTAGCACTTCAGATTCTTCTTCCAGTCCTTAGGAGCATTGCTCCTCTCCGGCGGATATGAAGTTGAAGTCTCCTTCTCAACAGCGGCCTGCACCTTCTTCTTCTTCTTCCCTTCCCATCCCTTCTTCTTGCCTGAGAAGAGAGCCTCGCTGCCTTCCTGATTCAGATTCACTCCAGCCATCTGCCTTGCTAAGCTCTCCTGCGAGGCAAGCAGATTCTCCAGCTCCAGCAGAGACGGCTGAGTAGCCCACCCTTGAACAGACGTAACAAAGGCCACATACTCCTTCCGCAAGCCGCGGAAAATGTGCCTTTTCATCTTTGCCTCAGAGATAGGCTCATCAGGATCCAGCGCCGACAGCTCAGCACACAAGCTCTTCATCTTTAAGAAGTACCTGGAGATGGAAAGGTCTCCCTGAGTTGCCCTGGCCAACTCATTCTCCAGGAACTGAAGCCGCGCCACATTCTTCCTATTGAACAACTCATCAATGGTCGTCCAAATATCAGCAGCCGACTCACATCCAATGATGTGATCAAACAGTTCCGGAGAGACAGCTCTTTTCAGAACGAACTCTGCCTTAGCATTAGTTCTTCTCCAGAGCCTCACCTGTTCAGCAGTACCGAAAGCAGCAGTTACTTCCTGTCTGTCGTCTCCACCGACGACTTCCCACAGCTCCTCTCCTAGAAGATAACTCTTCATGCACGACTTCCACTTTTTATAGTTAGTCGGCGTTAAGAGTTCAATGCCCAGACCTCTTGCTAAGCTTCCTTCCATTGCGATCACCTGTTGGTACCCTTCAGCAGCTCCGAGCAACAACACAGGTTGATCACCACTCAATCACTGAGTAACAGCGCTGGTTGACCCCCGCTCACGCAACTGAACCTCCAACCTCAGTAACCTCCCTCTGATACCATGTTAAATTTTCTCAACGTGGTCAGCAAGATAGCCCAAACACCAAATTAATATCTTCGGAACTACCCAGTTTGCACGCTGAACCGCGGAAACCCAAGGACTAGAGGTTGCACCCAACAAAACAATGGAAGCACAAGAAGATCTTATTATGCATTCACTTCATTACAATCCGAGGCATACATAGCGAGACATGATTTCGCTAGTATTACAGCTGTAAACAGAAAGAACCAAAAAACAAGCCGGGCGGACAGAACTTCAGTCCGCCGAGACCGCGAGGTCGCCGAGACCGCCGAGACCGCCGAGACCGCCCAAGCTATGCTGCAATCCGCCGAATACCACGGAGTCCGCCGAGACCGCGAGGTCGCGCGGACAGACCGTTATTCGCCTCCTGCTGAACCCGAACTGAGGAACTCCCCTACCCGCCTGAAGCCGGCGGACAGGTTATTGAAGCTGGGAAAGTTGAAACAGAACTGACAAGCCGCAGAGCGACCTCCTGCTGAGTCCGCAGAGACCGCACACTTCCAAGCACTGACCGAAGTCACAGCCAAGCTCCTGGCTCCTTGAAGTTATCCGCGCGACCTGCACACAGCAAACCGTCAGCCTGAAACAATCCGTGCGGACTGAAAAACACAGACCGCAGCACTCGCCCAACCCAAATTACTGTTCACTCACGTTACTTCTAGTTACTGTAGATGTGCCAGGGGGGTCCTATTTATAGGCCAGGTGAGGAGTGTGGTCACCGCCCATGAGATAGCGACACCGCCCCAGCCCGCGCGAACACAAAACGACTGTCCGCTCAGTCCGCGAGGACTTAGCCAGTCACCAAGGGAAACCGCCAGGAGCAAGGCAACCAATGACGAACCCTCTCCAGTCCGCCCAAGCTAAGCGGACAAGGCACCAGCCCGCAAAGCTCCAACTGCTTCAGGACAGCACCTTCTTCAATGGCAGTCCGCACCAACCCGAGGCAGTCCGCAAGACTCACACCTCAATCCGCCACAAGTCCACGACCAAAGGCAAACAGCAACAGTCCGCCCGGTCACAGCGGACTTGGCAGATACGGCGGACACCATGAACTTGACACCAAGTGTGACCAAGTCCAAAACCATCAAGGGCCAGTGCGAGCATGGCGGACACAAAGTCCCGTCCGCCAAACACCCTAGCACAGACCGCAACCAGTCCGCGAGCTCCTCGCACTTGTCCAATGCAGTAGCTTCCTGCCGGACTCCAATCACAGTCCGCCAACCAGGATCTCCACAGCAAACACCTGCTGTGCCACCAGAACTTGACAAGGCCTCAGCCAAGCTCTAGGCTCAGTCCGCAACAGCCAGAACCGCGGACACTCCAGTCCGCAAGCTATCCGCGAACTCGAACCAACCCGCCAACAGCGCAAGCTAGCACCCGCGGCCTCTGAGTAATGCATCAGTCCGCAAGCCTCTCTATCCGCAGATACCAGGCCGCACCAAACCGCGGACACCATGCAACAACCCGCTCAGAACACAGCCGGCTTCCACCAGACTTTTCACCAGGCCGCAACCTCAGTCCGCCCAGTCCGCCCAGTCCGCCAAAGCTGTCCGCACAGGCCGCGCGGCCTGTCCCGTCACCCACTTCCACTTCACAAATTTCAACAGTCTCTGTTTAGAACGAAATTGATAGTATCCATTTCACTGTCAAGATCTATTTCTGATTGATTCCATCATTCTATATATTATACACTATTAGATTAAGTGAGAATGCATCTGCATCATAAAATGTGGACCTTCAGTTGAGGTCTCAAATGGAGAGAATCGTGATCTGAACTGTTCACAACCACACTCTGACACATGGTTGTGTTCAATTTTCGACGAAAACAATATACTTTTTGTTGCGGGCCGCACGACGCTATTGCGGACCGATCAAAATAAACCGTCTTAGCTCGAGAGAGGACCGAGCGCACAAACAATCAAAGTGGATATCAATTGCACTATTTCTCTAAGGGTTACAAGTAATAGAAAGCTCGATGGTGACACGCCACCGCTTGTTACAAGTAATAGAAAGCACAATCTGCAACAACAAAACTGGTTAACTTCCCAAACCACGCGGATACAAAAACTTGTCCGCACCAAACAACCCGAGCTCACTTACTGTTCATTAGTTTTTGCTTTATGATGTGACAGAGGGTCCCATTTATAAGGGCGGAGAGGAGTATGCTAACCGCTCAAACCGATAGGATCACCACCCTACTCCCAGCTAGCACAAACATATCCGCACAGCGCGGACACGAAACCAGTCCGCCTTTGTCGCCACGATAAGGCCGGACAAAAAACCTATCCGCCTTGAGCACCACCATCAAGGCCAGAACAAGGACCAGTCCGCCACACCTGCGGACACTGTAGATACAGTAACCAATTCGCAGCACCCTGCGGAAACTACTCCAGCCCGCACACTTCGAGCCCGCGACTAGAGCACAAACCAGGCTCAATCAAGCTACCGAACTTGACAGATAAAGAACCAGTCCGCACTACCCGTGCGAACTCTCGGACTGAGCAGAACCAGACTTGGTACAAATCGTGACCATGTCCACACCTCCAGCAATCCCTGGTGCGAACACAACACCAGCGGATACAAGAACCAGACCGCACTAACAGGCAATCTCCGCGGTTTCCAACAAACCGCTCCACCAGAGAACAAGACCAAAGACACAAGACTATGCCGATCTCGCGAGCTCCAGAAGAGTCCGCAACAAGCTGCACTCAGCGAACTCCATATGAGACTGCAGCTCCCAAGGATAGACAACCAATCCGCGGGGTTACATCCTGGGAACAAGCTGACTGCAGAAACATGCACTAGCTGAACTGGCTAGTCACCACTTCAGACCGCGCGGTCTGAGCAATCAGACAGACCGCCATCATCTAGTGGCGCGGTCTGCCCGGTCAGTCCGCCGCTTTCACTTCAGACTATGCCTCTTCCTTGCGCACTCCCACGCGCGTCTCTTTCTTCCGCGCTCCCGCGCGCGTCTTCTCCTTGCACGCTCTTGCGCGCGCATCTTCCTTGCGCACTCTTGCACTCCCAGTAACACCCTCATTCCGTCACGAATAATATAACAGAAGGTCCAGCCGAAATCAGCTCAAATCACGCTCTGACGCAATTAACGATACAATCCTCCAGAAAACTATAAATAGGCAATCGGGCCTTCTTTTGAAAACAAGCAACTCAAGAGGCTAGAAATTAAGAGTTAGTTTTTCCGATAAGATCATGAACTTAGGTGTTGAGATTTGTTAGTTAGAATCCGGACCCGATCCGAATAGATCCGTTTTTGGAAGAATTTTTCCAAAGGGTGGCCACCTATATAAAAAGAAAAAAGAGGAATGAAATTCCATTTGTTTTTCCTATTTTAATTTCTTCTGTGGACTTGCTAAAATCGAAGAACAAAATTGTTTTTTTTTTCTCTTTTTTATGAGGATCTGTACGGATTGATCACACCACTCCATCATGATACATATATGTGAGGTATTACCTGTTCATGTAGAGAACACAGCAGCCGCCTGGAGTAAAGAAGGTGCCGCCCCTTGTCACGGAAAGGAGGAGCCGCCGCGTGAAGGAGTTCGCGCCGCCCCGGGCTCGCGTTGAAGAAAGGCCGCCGCCGCCGGTGGTCGTCGGTGGTGCGACCCCGTGCGGCGGCATCGGCGTTGTTGGTGTCGATCTCGCCGTTCTCGTCTTATTTCTTCTTTCTATGTGGAACCCTCGACGCATCCCCCGGCTTCGGAGATGATAGCCGCCGGTCTTGGAGGAGAGGGTGTTTTCCGGTCTTGAAGGAGATGATGTGGTGCGAGCGTGGATGCGAAGGCTTGCGGTGGTGCAGTGGCCTTGACGGAGTTTCTCTCTGATGGTACGAGCGTGGTGGCGAAGGCATGCGGGAGTGCAGTGACCTTGATGGTGTTTCTCTCCGGTGGTGCGGCTTGGCGTCGATGGCGTGCGCGAGTGCAGTTGGCCTCGACGGTGCTTCTCCGGTGGTGGAGGGTGGTTTGGTCGTCATCCGACGACGAAGGTTCTGGACGAACCTTGTGCGTCCGCTGTGCTAGCGGATTGCAGTCCAGACAATTCTCTCTCCCGCGGATCAAGCAAGTCCGGCTCCTTCACGTTGTATTCTGTAACGGACGTCGGTACATTTATTCATGTATTAATATTGCAATTACATTATTTATGTGTGCAGATTATGGTCCAGATTTATGGATAATTGTATACCCGGTATTATATTGGTTGCGCCTAGGGGATTGTTTTCGGGTTATATCCCAACATTAGGTAGATACTTCGCTCAAGAATTCGCTCTGCTCCTATTCTAGCGCAAAGGCTGCAACAATCTTCAAGGCTCTGTGGATTTAGAGATTTTTCCATTCCGGAACGCTTCCATCAATGTTCCGTGGATTTAGCCATTTTCCTGGTCGGAGCTCTTCCATCAAAGTTCCAGGGACTTGGTATCTTTTCATCCTTTTCACAATTTATACTTGTAACAGAGAGGTGACATGTCACCCTTCGAGAAATCATCTCAAACTCTTATAACCTTCAAGAAAATAGTAGATTTTGGCCGGTTTGACATAGATCCAACCACCTGATTTTTCACTATTTCCGGATTTTTCACGCCAAAAAAATATTTTATCATTTGCTGAAATATTAATTGTGGGGACAATAGAGCCCTCAATCTTAAGATCCGTTTGGGGGGACTTATTAATTTGATCAGTTAAACGGTTACGACCGCATGAACCAGATCTTAAACCATAAAACAGACCTTAAGATCCGGTTCATGCGCCCGTAACTGTTTGACCGGTGAAAATAAGTCCACTCAAACTTAGCCTAAATCTCATCATCAGCAATATGCATGGGTGTAAATACATACATTTATTATATTTTTAAAAAGGATTTACACACATATATATATATAATAATAATTAAATCTATTAATTAACTTAAATAGAGCTTATTTCTCTAGACGTAAACGGTAAACCAATGTAGAATGCCATAATTAGAAAGAGACAAAGAGCCACGTGCAATCATCAGAGCCCATGCCATTCAGCTATTCAACCTTAAGATATTTCTTCGCTGAATTAATAACTTAGGACACGTGTCATCATCATGGGCAACCATTCCAATACAGCTGTGTGACCATCAGATATTTTTGCTAGTCAAACTTGGTCCAATTAGGTAAGCTGAGGGACTGAGTCCATATGACAAGAAGGTCACGAATTTGATTCTCCCAAAAATGTGAGTTTTTTCTACTTATTTAATAATTTATTATTTGATTGATTATTGTTTAATAAATATAGTCATCCATGCTTAGACACGGTTTCGCACGCTGATGACGATCGTAAACATATGGTAGAACGTCATTCGTTAAGGATCATCCAACAAATATCATTCATTTGAACAAAAAAGTGGATGAAGTTTTTTAAGCATGCGTTAACAAATGACAATTTAACCTCGTCTTCAAGATGTATGATTCTCCTCCCCTTTATTGAATGTGCATTGGGTTAATTTGTGTTTCTCTCGAGAGTCATATTGCCCATTGGGCTTCAATTTAGTGAGCTTCATCATCTCATCTATATAGAGATCGAACAACAATCTTAAGATAAAGGTAGGATTCACAAAATGATGCGATGAAAGGGAATAGATGAGAACATACTCACTCTTTCTCAAATAATGAACCATGCGTGTTTATGTGTATTAAGCTTTCCATGTCTTCGGCATGGTAGGCATGGTTGTCTTCAGATTTCAGCTTTCTGCGACGCAGATTGGGGGTCTTGTCCTCTCACACGCCGCTCCATCACTGGCTACCTTTCCTGCCTCGGCAAGTCTCCCATCTCATGGAAAACTAAGAAGCAACATACGGTCTCTCGCTCTTCCGCTGAAGCCGAATATCGTGCAATGGCCTCTGCATCTTCTGAGTTGATCTGGGTCAAGTCTTTTTTGCAGTCACTCGGTGTTTCTCACCATCAACCCATGCACCTGCACTGTGACAGTCAGGCGGCTATTCACATCGCTTCTAACCCGGTGTTCCACGAGCGTACGAAGCACATCGAAATCGACTGTCATTTTGTGCGTGACCTTATTCAGTCTGGTGCTCTCAGGCTCTTCCATCTTTGCACCTCCCAACAGCCGGCAGATATTTTTACAAAGGCCCTTGGTCGGCAACAGTTTCAGTTTCTTCTCTCCAAGTTGGGCATTCTGGACCCCCATGCTCAACCTTGAGGGGGGGGTATTAAGCTTTCCATGTCTGTCCGAGCAGATTCTTAGGGATTTTAATTAGGAATTGATTGAGGGCTGTTTTTGGTAGGCATGGTTGGCTTCGCATAATCTCAGGAAGCGTTTCTTTTAATTAAGGTGCTATCTTAGGAAAGTGCTGATGGCTAGGAATTATTTAGGAGAGATTTTAGGCCTATTCTTTTGTATATATATTGGATCCTTTTGTAATGAAAAGACATCGAAAAAGAATTCTTGATCACTGTTTCTACTTTTTATCAATGTGTCAACCTTTCCAAGTATAGTTTAACTCTTTTGTTAGATAAATCAAGGTTTTCCATCCCTTTTTTAGCATTAGTTCATTGGATTAATAACAAATAATTGCATGCATGCATCTTGCATAGATAGATTGTACTATATTCAAGTTCATGAAAGCAATCAAACATGCTTTTATCAAAAAGTTTATTATAAGGTTTATTCAAGTCCATGAAAGCAATCAAACATGCTTTTATTGTCACTTCATTTTAAAAAGTACTATAAATAGAGTTTCATCCAAACATTTTTATATTCTAAATTTTATTTTTCACACACATTTTTTCAAGCTTCATTACTGACATCTCTTTTTTTAATCTTAACACATCAATCTATATTACTGGCACATTCTTTAAACTCTCAAAACCTACATAAACATGCAAACATGCTCCTTCGCAAAAGCCAATAGAACTAGATGATACAAAATCAAAGAGGACTTCCTTTTACACAATTAATTCAAGATCTAACCTATCTAAATTAAATACACTAACTCTAACTACCCTAAATCATAATAAATTCAAGAAATACATATAATAATTTGCAAGGCACTATTATTTTATGTGGTTCAAAAATATTTTAGAAGTTATGACAATCAATTTGGATATCAAGTACTCATCAAAGATGGTCCTGCGCTTGTCATTGATGTCGCCACTAAAACTCGCTACCACTCAAATTAACAAAATGTATCATGAGTTTTCACTAAATTCACAATCAAAATATCTCATCATTTACAAAACTATGATAATATTTTTTGCATTTTTTTGTCAAGCTTTGATAAAAAAAAGAAATTATTAACGCAAATAAAAAATTTTCTATTCACAAATCAAATATTTAACTGTTTATTTAAATTAACTATTAATCTCTATCCACGAACTAAATTTCTAACCATTAATTTAAGAAATAAATAGCTGTCCAAATTTTGAAAGTGTTTTTTTTTTGTTGAAATCACTATATTTAATTTAAGAGTTTAGACCTACCTATAATAGTAGGTTAGTCTTTTATATCTGAGGCTTCAGTAAACGCATGGACCCGGTGGTCAACGGAAAAAAAAGCATTATTGTCTTCTGTTTATTTTTTATTTTTTTCTCCATTGTTTTGTGAATAATAATTTTTATTCTTTTTATAATTGCGGATAGTAAAAGTTTGTTAATGGACAATTTCGCTTTGCATATAGCAATTCACTAAAAATTTATTAAGAATCTCACATTTTTATGCAAATACAATGCAAAAAAACACTAATAGAGTCTGACGCGGTCAAAATGATTTATATGATCATGGGCGGATCTGGAGGGGGCTCGAGAGACACTGCCCCCACCCCCATTATTTTTCAAAATGGTTAGTCTATTTGTATTTCTCTCGTTGAGACAATAAATTTTGAATACTTATACATCAAAAAACGGGAGTCTGATCACATGTTCAAAAAAATATGAAAGAGAAACAACTCCGATAAGATGAAAAGGTTCAAAAAAATATTTTGAAGGAAGTTGATGTCTGATCCCATGTTAAAATTTTTAGAACTCAGAGATTCATTTTAAAAAAATTTATGCACCCTCATTATTTATTTGTGAACTACTATTAATAATGACAAATTATCAAATTGGTCCCTAAATTTTGGAATCTTTTTCAAATCAGTCCCTAAACTTTCAAATGATTCAAATAGGTCCCTAAACTATTAAAATCAGTTCAAAGTAATCTCAAATTGGTTCCTATGAGGGTAGGCTCATTGTACTGGTTTTAATAGTTTAAGAACTTATTTGAATCATTTGAAAGTTTAGAGACTGATTTGAAAAAATTACCAAAATTTAGGGACCAATTTGATAATTTTTCCATTAATAATTTTCTGGATCGGTCACACTCTATATCTCTATGCCAATTGCCAAATAGCTAGAAACTTCCAAAAACAAAAAAAAATTAATTTAATTTTTGTGCATGCTATTATTGCCACCGAAATAAAAAAAAAATACTTAAATATTTAATTTAATTAATAATTAAATCAATCACATGGTTGCAAAATCTATCATAAAATATACACTTAATAATTAGGATTTAGGACAGTGTCCCTAATATAAGGACTAAGGAACCGTTATGCCAAGATTTTTTAAATAAAATTAAACAAAATTACATTAATCAGGTATGGGACAATGGCCCAATATATATATAGTCAATATTTATATATGTGCTGTCACCTCATTTGTTGGACACGTGGAAAGCAGGGACCATCCTAAGAAGTTATTTATGAGCGCTAAAATAATTTTGTGGTCCTTTGTAATCAATGTGGGCTTAGAGCCCATAATGGATATAAAACGGGCCCATTTTGGCCACCTACCTCTAAAATTTTGGCATGTGTAACGTAAGTTACAGGTGAACATCTGGTCGTCCGATCCACAAAAATACGCCCATATTTCAAATTCGAAAATACAGTCGTATTTTCGTGCAAAATCCCATCATAAAATTGTGGATTGTGCGGATGAAAATAGGCGTGTGTTACACGTACCAAGTTATTTCTCCTATCACTTGCAGCTCATCCTCACCGTTGATTCCCAATGCTCTCGCTCCTACCGCTCAAACAAACAGACCTGAACTTCGATAGGGGTGCGTATTTTATGTTTGAGCTGAACGAAAGCTGAAATTTTCAACGTGCAATCACAGATTAATCAGACTCGCTCATCTATGGGGCACTATGATCTTCGTCTTTGAATGCATTGCGTTTAAGGCTCAGCACTTTAGAATTAAAATATATAAAAATATATAACAAAATGTTATTAATCGTAGGAGAAAGTTGTGAATCATTTGTACATTTATGGTCATTAGCTGGCCTCATATTTTTGCTCAAAGATGTAATGTTGAGCGCGGAATTTTAAGACCCGGGATCCGTCCTCAGATTTGGGAATATGGTCGTTCAGATTGCAATGCGCAGATTGCGAAATACTGTGATGCGGGGGAGAATCGGGGAATTTCAACATGTGCGGGTCAGACATTGTGTTCCTCTAGTCAAAAATGAATTTAATTAGGCGATTGATATCCGCACTATACTTTTGGATATCCGCACTAATTTTACTTTTAATTTTCTGCGTCTTTTGAAAATACTC
This sequence comes from Platanthera guangdongensis, assembly GCA_039583875.1. Lineage (NCBI taxonomy): Eukaryota > Viridiplantae > Streptophyta > Magnoliopsida > Asparagales > Orchidaceae > Platanthera > Platanthera guangdongensis. The sequence continues at coordinate 197,720,703 of CM077148.1, forward strand.
CTTGTACATGCATTTTTAGGAAAATTGTTCAACACAAAAGTTGTAGCTCTCGACGAGATCTACAACTTTCATTTTGAACACGTTTCCTAAAAATGCATGTATAAGGCGTATTTCTAAATGACGCGAAATCTGAGCGTATTTCCTAATGTACGTTTTGTACATGCATTTTTAGGAAAAGTGTTCAAAATGAAAGTTGTAGATCTCGTCGAGATCTACAACTTTCGTGTTGAACAATTTTCCTAAAAATGCATGTACAAGGAATATTTTCAAAAAGCGCGAAAAATTAGAAGTAAACGTGCTGCGAATATCCAAAAATGTAGTGCGGATATCAATCGCCTTTAATTATCTCCATCATACCCGAGTCCCTTCTCCCTCATTCGGCCACTGTTTTTGACATGTAAGTAATCAAAATTCATTACCTCGACGACAGAAATTCAAATCCACCATCCATTTATGAAGAAAAAAATCCTATGGAGAACATAAACTCCCAAGATCCGTCCTCTCACTAGAAGTCCAAAAATGCTCCCAGGGAGCAGAAGTAATCCAATTATTTGGCACGTAGTGTGTTTTAGGCTTCATTTGGCGCGGCATTTTCACGCAGGCGTTTGGAGCAAACGTCACCGGACAGTAGAAAAACAAACAGGTGTCCGCGGCATTTGCTTTGTTTGCTCTCGCAGACAAGTGGAAAAGCCCCCAAAACTCTGTCTCCAGCCCCGCCACCACCCTACCAAGTACCAAACCAGGCCTTAATGATGTATTGTGTATCTCTGGACCATTTAATGGCAATGGTAGCCCATACCAGCCTAATTATTACCACCTCGACCACCCTACCTACCTAATTATTTTTAATGATTTTATGTTTGTATTATTGAAACAATTCTTGCTATGCCAACCCTTGCACAAGCTCTCTTTCTACTACTATACAGTGCTCCAAACAAGCCGAGAAATATAAAAATATGCATTGCATGCAAGAGATTCAGTATGTGATTGAGGGTCCCTGCTTTGAGGCGACTTTTTATCTCATAAATTGTGTGTTTTGCATTATCACTACACTTTTAATTTTGTTAGTTTAAGTTTTCTTTATTATAAAACTAACTCACTAAAGAAAAAGTATCCCACTTGGATTCACGGAACGGGTAAGGCTAGTAATTACGAGCACTAACGTTGCACTTCCTCTAGGAACGATAACTCAACTCATCATTTTATTACTTGATTCGACACGTGCACTTGCGTGATTACGTAGATCCATTTTGGCCGTATCAAGTTTTTGGCGCCGTTGCCGGGGAAGCGCAACTGGTTTAGTGTTTTATTTCTCGTAATATTAGTTAAACTTTAGTAGTTGGAGATCAAGTATTTTGTTTTTAATTGTTTTTCTTGTCTTAGCACTATTTCGAAGCTTTGTGGTGTATGTCAAGGTATAGAAACCCAGAATTATTGCCACTAAACTTAGAAATAGAGCGCACCTGTAGACAAAATCGAAGAAACCATAGAACGGAAAACATTGATCATCCTGAGATGGATAATAACGGACAACAAGTTATCGATGACATAGAGGGTCACGTGAACCATAACGGGCAAGCGAATCCAAATAATCAACACGTGCCTCCTCGAATGACATGTAGGGATTACAACACACCTTTTAGGGGAGGTTTGCACACGAGTATTGCCCGACCACCTATAGAAGCTAATAATTTCAAGATGGACCCTTTCATTATGCAACAAGTTCAACTAAATAGATTTGGGGGTCTTAACCATGAAGATGCAAACTCTCATTTAAAAACCTTCTTAACAATATGCGACATGTTTAAGGCAAATGGTGTGTCCGCAGACGCAATTCAACTAAGAGCATTTCCTTTTTCCTTAGAAGGTCGAGCAAGGGATTGGTTGGACTCTTTACCCGATGATGCTATCACCACATAGGCCCAATTAGAAGATAAATTTTTAAATAAGTATTTTCCACCTTCTAAGACGGCTAAGCTGATTAGAGATATCACTACATTTATGCAACACCATGGGGAGACTCTTTACGACGCATGGGAGCGTTTTAAGGAGCTGTTAAGAAAATATCCACATCATGGGTTAGCACAACACCAACAAGTATCCACATTTTACAACGGGTTGCAAACCGCAACCATGATTCTAGTAGATGGAGCCGCGGGAGGTTCCCTAATGAAAAAATATCCAGAAGATGCGTATACCATTTTAGAAGATTTAACGTCTAATAATTATCAAGCATATGAAAGACAAGCAACAAGTAAACCAACGGGGGTGCACCATGTAGATCAAATCACATCATTAGCCGCCGAAATGGCATCACAATTCAACTTGATTAACAAGAGGCCAGATTCATTATCTAATCCTGCGCCTAGTGCACCACTAACGGTGGAACAATTAAATCTATTAACGGAGGAAGCCAATTATATAGGAGGACAACAGAGGCAAATTCCACCGGGATTTGCTAATCATTATCACCCCGAGTGGCGACATCACCCTAATTTCTCTTGGAGAAATAATCAAGGAGTGAACCAATCGCCGGGATTTCATCAAAATCTGAATCCCACCCAAGGGAATCCTCAAAACAATCATAGGAAGTTAACTGATGAAGTTATTGTGGGGATGTTCCAAAAGAATGAGTCTAGGATTGGAGGGATTGAGTCATCTCTAAGATCTTTAGAGACCACATTGGGGCAATTAGCAACCACGTTAAGCAAAAGGCCGATTGGATCATTACCTTCGGATACCATGCCTAACCCAACAAGAGAGGAACCTCCTAATCATTGTAATGCAATCGCTTTAAGGAGCGGGGTGGAAATTCAAAGTGGAGATGGGTTGTTAGAAAAGGCTAGAGATGACGAGAGGAAGGAACAAGGAAATGAACCTAGGGGGATGCAAGAAGAAGAGCTCGTAGAAGTTAAGGAACCGGAGATAGTTGAAGTCCAACCACTAAATAATAAAAAGAAAGAAATCATCTATCCTCCACCTCCCTTCCCATCTAGATTAGCGAAGACAAAGCTCGATAAGCAATTCCAAAAGTTTATGGAAATCTTTAAGAAATTAACTATAAATATTCCGTTTGCTGAGGCTCTTGAACAGATGCCTAGTTATGTCAAGTTTATGAAAGACATCTTATCCAAGAAGAGGAAATTCATTGAGAGGGAGATAGTCACCCTAACGGAAGAATGTAGTGCAATATTACAAAAGAAACTACCTCAAAAATTAAAAGATCCAGGTAGCTTTACAATACCATGTTTGATAGGAACGACATTTTCAGGGAGAGCATTGTGTGACTTGGGAGCTAGCATCAATCTGATGCCCTTATCTATTTACACAAAATTAGGCCTGGGAGAGATTACACCAACATCTCTTACTCAACAGTTGGCCGATAGGTCTTTAGCTTTTCCTAAGGGAATTGTTGAGGATGTACTGGTTAAGGTGGATAAATTCATCTTCCCAGCCGATTTTGTGGTGCTAGATATGGATGAGGATAAGGAAGTTCCTATTATTCTAGGCAGACCATTTTTAGCCACAGGACGCACCCTCATAGATGTACAAAATGGAGAGCTAACAATGAGAGTCAACGAAGAGGAGGTAACCTTCAATATACTTAAGGCCATGAAATTCCCTGAAGATAGAGAAGAATGCTATTTAATTAAAGAGGTTGAGGTGCCCTCTAGGTTGACACACGAAGAAGAAGATTTTGATCATAGATTGTTAGACATCTTAGTTAACGACGAGGGTGAAGAAGATAAAGTAATGGAAGAAGTTGTTCACATACTCAATACATGTGAAGGGTTGCCACCATATAAGAGTTTGGAAGTGATAACTAGGACAAGCGAACCAAGAATGATTAAACCTTCTATCATTGAACCACCTAAGTTGGAATTAAAACCACTACCTGAACACCTTAAGTATGTGTTTCTAGAGAAAAATAACACCCTTCCGGTCATAATCAATGCATCATTAAGAATGGAAGAGGAGTTCAAATTAATTGAGTTACTAAGGGAGTTTAAGGAAGCGATTGGTTGGACTCTTGCCGACATCAAAGAGATTAGCCCATCCATTTGTATGCACAAAATTCTATTGGAAGATGGGGAGAAGGGATCCATCGAACATCAACGAAGTCTTAGTCCTCCAATGAAGGAGGTGGTGATGAAGGAAATCATTAAGTGGCTGGATGCGGGCATTATTTATCCTATTTCAGATAGCAAGTGGGTAAGCCCAGTGCATTGCGTACCAAAAAAGGGAGGGATAACACTTATTAAGAATGAAAATAATGAACTTATACCTACTAGGGCTGTCACGGGATGGAGGATATGTATTGATTATCGAAAATTGAACAAGGTGACTAGAAAAGATCATTTTCCGTTACCATTCCTTGACCAAGTCTTAGATAGATTGGCAGGTGGCCAGTATTTTTGCTTCTTGGACGGATATTCAGGATACAACCAGCTTATGGTTGCACCAGAAGATCAAGAGAAGACAACATTTACATGCCCCTTTGGTACATTTGCATTTAGGAGACTACCATTTGGATTATGCAACGCTCCCGCCACATTTCAGCATTGTATTCTGGCAATACTATCCGACCTCATCGCTCGAGGCATTGATCCGACAGATTATGGAATCGAGGTATTCATGGACGATTTTTCCATCTTTGGTAAATCGTTCGATGCATGTTTGGCATGTCTGGGGAGGGTATTGGTCCGCTGTGTTGAGACTAACTTAGTACTGAACTGGGAAAAGTGCCATTTTATGGTACGAGAGGGCATTGTGTTAGGACATAAGGTATCGAGTCAAGGACTAGAAGTGGATCGAGCAAAGATTGAAGTGATAGAAAAACTTTCTCCGCCAACGAATGTCAAGGGCATTCGTAGTTTCCTCGGTCATGCCGGATTCTATAGGCGGTTCATTAGAGATTTTTCAAAAATCACAAAGCCTTTATGCAATTTACTCGAGAAAGATACACCTTTTATTTTCAATAATGAGTGCTTAGAAGCATTTCAAATGTTAAAAGAAAAATTAATCTCGGCACCCATTGTCAAGGCACCTGATTTCTCATTACCCTTCGTTCTCATGTGCGATGCGAGCAATTATGCGGTGGGAGCCGTGTTGGGGTAAATACACGACAAGGTTTTCCACACCATTCATTATGCTAGTAAGACTCTGATTAATGCCCAAGTGAACTACACAACTACAGAAAAGGAACTTCTAGCGGTGGTTTTTGCGTTCGACAAATTCCGCGCTTATCTGATTAGTTCTACAGTCATAGTTTACACGGAACACGCGGCAATCCGATATCTAGTGGAGAAAAAGGAGGCTAAACCTAGGCTTATTAGATGGGTTCTACTCCTCCAAGAGTTTGATTTTGAGATCAAGGATCGTAAGGGGGCAGAAAACCCGATTGCCGACCACTTATCGAGATTAGAGAATGGGTGTGAGAAAGACGTACACGTTGAGATTAAGGAAAGTTTCCCAGATGAGAGTTTACTTGCAGACACAGAAGGGAGTATCACATGGTATGCTGATTTCGTTAACTATATAGTTAGCAAGATTTTTCCACCGGATTTTAGCTACCAACAAAGGAAGCGATTCCTTCATCAGGTGAAGTTTTACCTATGGGATGATCCGTATCTATTTAAAATTTGTGCTGATCAAATTATTCGTAGGTGTGTGCCCGAGATGGAAGTTCATAGTATTCTAGAAAAGTGTCATGCATCACCCTATGGAGGACATCATAAGGGAGACCGGACAGCGAGGAAGGTTTTAGAGTCAGGATTCTATTGGCCCACCTTATTCAAGGACTCTCATCACTTTGTAGGACAGTGTGACCGTTGTCAACGGGTTGGAAATCTTCAGCGGGGAGCAAGCATGCCCATGAATGGAATCCTTGAAGTAGAAGTCTTTGATGTATGGGGGATTGATTTTATGGGCCCCTTTGTCAACTCCGATGGAAATTTATATATTTTGCTAGCAGTAGACTATGCGTCGAAGTGGATAGAGGCGATAGCTACCCAAAGGAATGATGCCAAGGTGGTGCTAAAATTTCTAAGGTCTAACATCTTCACTAGATTTGGTACACCGAGGGCAATAATTAGTGATGGAGGGGCGCACTTTTGTAATTCACAATTTAAAACTTTACTAAAGAAATATGGTGTAACACATAAAGTAGCTCTTGCCTACCATCCGCAAACCAATGGCTTAGCCGAGGTGTCAAATCATGAGATCAAGACCATCTTAGAGAAAACGGTGAATGCAACGCGCAAGGATTGGTCACGAAAGCTAGGTGATGCATTATGGGCCTATAGAACGGCTTTTAAAACTCCAATCGGATTAACACCATATAAAATGATCTATGGGAAAGCGTGTCACCTACCGGTGGAGTTGAAACATAAGGCGTATTGGGCAATTAAGAAATTAAACTTTGACTTCCAAGAGGCGGGCAATAAAAGGCTATTGCAAATTAATGAATTGGAAGAAATTCGGCGCAACGCATACGAGAGCGCCAAACTTTATAAAGAGCGAACAAAAAAATGGCACGACGCAAGATTAACGGTGAAAGAGTTCAAGACCGGGTAATTGGTATTGTTATTTAACTCAAGACTTAAATTATTCCCGGGAAAACTAAAATCGAGATGGTCGGGACCATTTATAGTGACGCAGGTGCACCTGTATGGGGTAGTCACGATTTGCAACGAGAAGGATGGCTCCGAATTCAAGGTAAATGGCCAAAGACTAAAGGAATATCATATAGATATTGATCGTCGGGAGCCGACGATCGTGAAATTGCAATGACGAGTGACGAAGAGATACGTCCGACCGAGACGTTTTAAAGGAGGCGCTTGGTGGGAGGCAACCCATCGTATCGTATAATATATATATACAAATAATAATAATGATAATTATATATATTCGTTTGTTTTCATTAAGTAAAAAAAAAGTGTTGAAGGAAGCAAGGCCATATGAACTTAGTTGACTATGCTCAATAATTTTTAGGAGTGAAAATGCTGGAGGAGAGAAAAAATTGGACAAAAATCTGTAGGAATTTAGAGTAAAATAGATTTTGTAAAACAGAAGGCAGTTGTTACAATGCTTCAAAAACATGCGTAATGGATTTTTTTGTCTGACTGCTTCTTCATGGATGCCGCGGAAGTCCTCCAGCCGCCGGTTCAACTGAACCGGCGCGCGTGAATCGCCACACCGGCGGTTGGGGTTAAATTAAGTTAAGTTAATTTATGTTTTGATATATAAACGCAATTATTTTAAAAAAAAACCGGTTTAATGATTAATAAAAACCCCTTAAACCATTTGCTGCCTTTAATAATTATAAACTGGCTTATTCCCTCATCCCCGCCGAGCTCTAGGGCAAGAGTGGGAGTGGAGACTCCAAGGGCATATCGGTGAGCGGCGGCCTTGAGATCGGCGAGGAGCAAGCGGCGGAAGCTTCGCCTGGCGGCGATTTCCACCCGGGCGGCGGCGGCCAAACCCTGGCTCGTAGATTTCGAACCAGGCGGCGCCTTTATCTGGGCTGTTGCGATCAAGAGAGGATCGCCACGGGGTGAGTTCTGGGGGAGGATCTCCGAGGTTGTTGAAGGTAAATCCTTTAATCCCCAACACATTGTAGAATCCGACCCACATTTTAGTCTTCCCGATTTATGGTTAGGTCACTGTCGAAGTGGGAGGCAACCGGCGAACGGCTTGACGTGCCAACACCAAGCGCGTGATCGGGATTCTGGAAGCAGGCTACAGAAGGTCATCGGAGTTCTGGAGGTGTGAGGCGGACGGCGAGCACATTACCTCCATCTGAGTTCAACGAGAACAGTGCAAGGGCTTCTAATCACATTCCCTGAAAAGATCTGAGGTATAAATCCTAACCTTGCAACTCATGGATAAGAGTAATTAGTAGAAAATTTATATATTCTCCTATGTTGTGTGCTGTGTTTAGCTAGGACTATGCCTTCTAAACGAAGGTTTAGTAAGAAGAAGGGGAAGGAGGTTGTTAGAGAACAAGCTGTAAAATTTTCTAGTCAGGCAGCGGAGTATTGGTTTCGCTCATTGAAAACGCTCCCTTTCATCTTTGAAAGAGGATTTAAAATGGAAAAGATGGCTTGGAGTGTAACATATGCTGAGCAAATCAAGGCACTCCAGTGGGAGGTCGTCTGCCATCCGAGGACTGAGGCTATTCTCCCCATGGTCTATGAGTTTTATGCAAATGCTAAAAGCATAGAGGGACAAGTAGTGACTGTTAGAGGGAAGACGGTTGAGTTTTCTGCAGAAATGATTAGTGATCTGTTCAGTTTGGAGGATCATGGGTATGACGACTATGCCGAAATTCTTAATAAGGTATCTCTTCAGGACATGACAGATACAGTATGTTGCACACCGACACCAGAGTGGGCTAGTAAGACACATAGAGTACTGAAGACCTCTTGTCTAACTAGGGAAGCTAAAGTGTGGCTGCTGTTTATTAATGCTAGTATCATGCCCACTCGGTACCCGAACACTATTACATTGGATAAGGTAGCGTTGATCTACGGTATTATTAAGGGCCTCTACTTTGATATAGGAAAGATTATTTCATTGCAACTTCGGCAGAAAATTAGAGAGGAGAAACCTAAGCAGCTATGGTTCCCTACCCTCATAACTGAGCTATGTCTGCAAGCTGGTGTGGAAAGGGATGTGGAGGACATGGTTACACCTGTGAAGCGACATATTACTGAAACAGTTTTCGAAGTCAACATCAAGGTTGCTGCGGAAACACAGGAAAGGGGTCGTAGTTGGAAGAAAGGGGGTGCAGCTCAGACTTCACAGGCACCAATAGTGAAACCAATGCGAATTGATATTCCAGTGGTCGACCATGGCACTGATCCCGACCTGTTGATGGAGCATATTGAGTATATCAAAGCCTATCAGCGATGTCACCATTTGTTTGCAAGGGAGCAATTTGATGATATTCGTACCAACATCCGTAAAATCATGGAGAAAAGGAAGATTCCGGTGTCTGAGCCGAATTTTAGGATGATGGGGCAGTTCGACGATAAAGGCTTCCTCTTGACTTGTGACAAGACTAGAGTTGATCCAGCGGCGAAAGCAAACGCGGACGAAGATGACGAGGACGATGATGACGAGGACGATGATGACGAGGAAGATGCTGATGAAGACGAAGCTGACGATGAGGATGCCAAGGACGATGAGGAGTAGGATCTCCCCAGATTACATTTTGTCTTGCATAGTTTTGACTATATGATTGTTAACGGATATATCACTCATATGTTGTTCTTCACTATTCCTGGATGTTTATGAGTATGGACTATAGTCTGGGGGATTTATATTTTGTGGCGTGACGCTATGAACGCTCCATTTTGGTACATTACAATTTGCATTTTCATAATATGCTTATGTGCTAATTGTAACTCCTATTTGATTTGATACGTTATCATGCACATGATCTGAACTATTTTAATACATTATTACTGATTAGGATTGGGCACGGAGGACGCTAACTGTTATTCATTTTGGATAAACAATGCATGGTTATCAAATATGCTTCTTTGAGCTTTACTGCTTCATGGTTGTCAATTATTACTAAGCAGAGTTCACATTTTGATTGCCAGGCCCAAGTTTTGATAAATGATGATGTTGTTTCCATTAGTAAATGATTATGTTGCGTTGATACATGATTCTGCTTAGTAGTTGGCCTAATTTATGTTGATATGCTAGTCAAAATAGAGAAGTCTGATGATATGCAATATGTGCCTCCTTGTCGGTGTTTTAATCACATTTTTTTTGTTTCATTGCAATGTTTCTAATTCTCATAATTGAAAATACCTTCCGATTACACCTGCATTTTAGCTTATTACTTGGACAGTTACTTTGGGAAATTGTGTAGAATGGATTGTCTCCAGGTTTGGTACACATGTTAAGCGTGCAGATCATTAGGACACATGAAGTGACAATCTATGCACGATGTTCCTACTACGAACATTTGGCCAAAGTATCTTTGCGGGGACTCCTACTTCAGGGAAGTTTTTTTTTATACAGTTCAATTCCGCTCTTTTATATGATTTTGTACGTCGTACTGCAACTATTTTGCAATATCATAGTCCAACGATAGTTTTGCTAGAGACTAGCAAATCATTTAAGTGTGGAGGTGGGGGTATTACAACCCCTACCATTTGGATGAATCGTTAAACCACGTTTTGAATGATCTTAGTTCTTGTTTCATTTAATCAATAGACTATTCTAGATATATTCAATGAATTGATTGGTATGGCTGAACAGTCCAAGAGTTCAAGTAGTGAATTTGACATTAGTAAGATTTTTTTTGTGATAAAGCTCACTTAAGCATTTTTGTTTTTATGCACAAAATTTTTGTTTACTTCCATGACAATCTTTTGATATTGACCTCTACAAATAACGGGAGGGGCGAGCAAGAACTAAGTCAACGATGTAAGCCAAGACATGAGTTTAAGTAGTTATTCCATTTTGATCTTCACTAGAATAGTTGAGCTTGAACTTTTTCATACATATTATTTCATGCCTAAATTCCCTATATTTCGATTAGTTCTATCTTAGTACGTTAGCCATTTATGGGTGTTTAATTTGTATAAACAAATGATTGAACTTTATAGTGATATGCGGCCTAAGTATATGCACACATACTCGGAATGATCCCAACTATGATGATATAAAAAAAAATAATATAGAGAAATTTATGTCATAGTGATATGCGGCCTAGGTATGTGAAAACGTACTTGGAATGATCCCAACTATGAGTAAAAAAAAATGTGGTTGAGCATCATAGTGATATGTGGCCCGGGTATGTGCACTTATACTTGGAATGATCCCTACTATGAATAAAATATGTTAAAGAATATATGTTGTTAGACCCCATAATACGGTGAAGTACTAAGACTACTAACTAGGGAGTGTCATTCCATTTTCAAGGTTATCCATAAATTTTTAACCAAGCCAAGTTTATCCTATTTTCAATTGAACTACTAACTCATGTGTATGCTAAATCGAAACTTAGCCTATTCTTATCCTTTCCAATAAATGCTGAGGTTCAATGAGAAAAATTGCATGGGAGTAAATTACTTTTAAAGAAAAGCACGCACCGGACTAAGATACTTATTTGAGCATTATCTTCTATCTAACTAATGAATTTGTGAATTTTGATCTCTTGTTGATTTCTAAGCCTATCAGTTAAGTAAAGTGAATTTCTGGAGTAAGCTTTGATTAAGTTATTTTACAAGAAGGATCATTTGAATTTGCATCTTGATAGTATATCTTCATCCAATCCATTGATCTGAATTATCTTTGCTAGGGACTAGCAAAAGTTCAAGTGTGGAGGTGTGATAACTTCTCAATTGAAGTTATCTAGTCCCCTAGTTTTACATAATCGTTGTGATAAATGAGAAGAAATGACTTAAATTAGTATAAATGTCCATAAATTAATAGTCATTTTATTCACGCTTAATTAACATATTTTTCTTATGTTTTTCTTATTAGAAATGACGTAGAAATCGAACCGGCAAAGTAAGTGCAGGAATTGTATTTTGGCTGTGCAGTTGTTACAGAAACCTGTTGCAGTTGTTGTAACAAGTCTGGGCGGTTTTAAAATTCGAATTTCGAATTTTGCGTCAAAACTAAATATGGAAGGAGACATCTATTGGAAAGGGGCTGCTCGTTTTTAACAGGGGATTTTTCATTCCTAAAGGGGGATACGAAATTGGAGAGAGGAGAGAGACCTTAGAGCCATCATCTTGGAGAAGAAGAAGAGGAAGAACGGCTAGGGTTTGGACGCACCGGCGAGAAGGAAGAAGGGTCTAAGCGAGATCTATACGCATATTCCTGCAGCATTAAAACTCATTAAGCATGTTTAGTAAGACTTTCTTTGTTGTGTGGTTTCATTCCTCTAGCATGAACTAATTTCATAAGTCTTGTATGTGAGAGTAACTTGTGATGTTGTTATGTTTTGATGTTAACCTATCCCTCTATGAGTGGTTGAAAACTATTTTTCTTGGATCTATATTTATTTCATGGAATGTTTGGAGTAAGTGTTCTTCTTCTAGATTGCGTAACAAGATTCGAGAGAGGAGTTACGTTGTTTAGAGTTGAATCCTCTATTTTGTGCGGCGAGATTCGAGAGAGGAGTCGTACAAATCTTTAACCAAAATTCCACTATCATACTTCGTCGCGAGATTCGAGAGAGGAGTGACGAAAGTGCAATATAGATTATGAGATAGTGTTGGAAAGAAAGAGATTTCATTTCTCGCTAGCGAACTTTGAGTTGTGTGTGTATGTTATTCTCATTTCATCTAAGTTAGAGATAACTAGGGAAATTAGGATAAATGGATTTCAGAGATCGAGAGATAAAGAAATCTATTTTCAACTCATCGCATGATAGTAATTAAGCGTTCATGAGGGTTTATTCTAAAGACTCATCACAACAAACAAGTGAAATCACATACGAGACTATTTCTCCAATTTGATAAAAGTCTCTTAAGTAAGAGTTAATTAGTTTTAATTTTGTTAGTTTAAGTTTTCTTTATTATAAAACTAACTCACTAAAGAAAAAGTATCCCACTTGGATTCACGGAATGGGTAAGGCTAGTAATTACGAGCACTAACGTTGCACTTCCTCTAGGAACGATAACTCAACTCATCATTTTATTACTTGATTCGACACGTGCACTTGCGTGATTACGTAGATCCATTTTGGCCGTATCAGAGGGATCAACCTGTCATGCTAGCTATGGGAGCCTGGGTGGCGAGACCCCTTCCGGGTAAAAAACACTTCACCCCCCCCCCCCCCCCCCCGGAGGGGTCAACCTGCCATGCCAGCTATGGGAGCCTAGGTGGCGAGACCCCCTCTGGGTAAAAAACACTTCACCCCCCGGAGAGGTCAACCTGCCATGCCAGCTTTGGGAGCCTGGGTGGCGAGACCCCCTCCGGGTAAAAAACACTTCACACCTCGGAGGGGTCAACCTGTCATGCCAGCTATGGGAGTCTGGGTGGCGAGACCTCCTATGGGTAAAAACACTTGACTTCCGCGAGAAGCACCACCGGCACTACCCAGCAAGTGAGAGCCTGGGCAGCGGGACCATCTCGGAGCAAAAAGGGACTTACTCCCCCGAGGCACATTTGAACCAACCAGCTAGTGGGAGTCTGGCTGAGGAGATACTCTCGGCGGTGGGAACTTGATCTCCCCGAGGAACATTCGACTCAACCAGCTAGTGGGAGCCTGGGTGAGGAGATCCTCTCGGGGGTGAGACTTGCTCTCCCCGAGGCACATTCGACCCAACCAGCTAGTGGGAGCCTGGCTGAGGAGATCCTCTCGGGGGTGGGGTTTGATCTCCCCGAGGCACATTCGACCCAACCAGCTAGTGGGAGCCTGGCTGAGGAGATCCTCTCGGGGGTGGGGCTTGATCTCCCCGAAACACATTCGACCCAACCAGCTAGTGGGAGCCATCCTCTCGGGGGTGGGGCTTGCTCTCCCCGAGACACATTCGACCCAACCAGCTAGTGGGAGCCTGGCTGAGGAGATCCTCTCGGGGCTGGGGCTTGATCTCCCCGATGCACATTCGACCCAACCAGCTAGTGGGAGCCTGCCTGAGGATATCCTCTCGGGGGTGGGGCTTGCTCTCCCCGAGGCACATTCGACCCAACCAGCTAGTGGAAGCCTGGCTGAAGAGATCCTCTCGGGGGTGGGACTTGCTCTCCCGAAGGCACATTCGACCCAACCAGCTAGTGGGAGCCTGACTGAGGAGATCCTCTCGGGGGTGGGGAACCAGGTGTTTCACTTGAACTTTTACCAAATCCAACATCCTCAAACGGGGAAAAAAGATGAGTTACATGACCCCCCCTGACTCAGTTGGTCGAGGGTTGGACTCATTACAACATAAGAAACATACAAGACTCTGCCGGGGCGAGGCTTCCTTAGGGGGTCTGGGCCTGGTGGTCGTCATCCGCCTCCTTCTCGCCGGACACTTCCATCCTGCTCAGGCTTTCCATGATCCTTTCCATCTCCTCCGCCCTGGCCAACCAAGTGATGGTGTTGACGGCCTTGACGCAGCACTGTCTTGCCATCCTGGAGTCTCCCTTGACTCTGACCTGGATCCCTCCTGAGCTGAACTTGAGGCATTGGTGGAAGGAAGATGATACGCAATGGAAGACTCTAATGAGGGGCCTTCCGAAGATGGCATTGTAGCTTCTTGGAGCATCAACAATGACGAACCGGCAGTTCCTTGAAGCCCCTCCCAACTTTACTTGGAGTCCTACTCCACCCTCTACCTCTTTCCTCTCCCCCGAAAATCCGAACAGGGGTCCGTCCGAGTCCAACACCCTCCTTGGCTCAACCTTCATCTCGTCAAACGCCTTCTTAAAAACGACGTTGACAGAGCTTCCGTTGTCAACCAAGATCCAGGAGACGGTGTAGCCCTCGATGGCCGTCTGGATGACCAGCGCATCGCAAAACGGATCCTCATGATCTGGCAGGTCCTTTACTGAGAAGGTGATCTTCTCGTCCTGGGGCGGTGTCTGGGACGTCGAGGCGACGCTCCGTCAGTACATCACATGAAGGCTCGCCTTCTGAGTGGCCTCGATCCCCACTCCACCATGGATCACAGCTATACCACCTCGGGGCCCGACATCGACCCGGTCCTCACACACGTCATCCCCCCCCTTCTATGGGCAGAACCTCTTCAACCCGCACTGGTGGCTGTGGCTGGGCAGGGCCTCTCGCCCCCCTCACTTCCAGGAACTCGAGGAAGGTAGTTGTGGCGTGCCCCTCCACCTGGTGGAAGTCACAGTACGGTAGCGCTCCTCCCCTCCTTCGGCGGGCTGGGCGTTCTCTCCTGTTACCTCTTCCTCGTCCTATCGCTAAGGCTTGTTGCGGCGGGGGTAAGAGCTATCTTGGCTTGCCTCTGGAAGTTGAACCTCTCTTGGCCCCCATGGAAGTTCCCCCCATCTTGGATGTAACCTCTTCTTAGACCCTGAACGGGTCCTCCCTGCTGCCTCTAACCTGGTTCTAGACCCTCCTGAGCTCTCCGCTCCTCTCTCCTTCTTCCTTCCTGAGGTCTCGAGCCACCTTGCTCCTTTGACTCCATCTCTGTTAGCTTTGTCAACTTCTTGACAAATGCCGGGTTGGCCGCCTCCATGGCTATCTCCTCGGCCGCCCTTTCCATTAGCTCTTCAAAATAAAGGGGGGCCTTTCGAGTCAGGCTCATCTTGAAGAACCCATCGAGCAACCCCACCGTGAACGCCATCTGGAGGGCATACCCTGACATCTCCTGGACCTCCAGGATATCCTCTTGGAACCTGTCAACGTAACGGGCCAGCGACTCCTCGGCCCCCTGCCTTATCAGGAAGATGGACTCAGGACTCCTCTTCCTCTTCTTGGAAGTGGAGAAGTGAAGCTGAAAGCTCCGGCTCAAGTCCTCGAACTCGTAGATTGACC
This sequence comes from Platanthera guangdongensis, assembly GCA_039583875.1. Classification (NCBI taxonomy): domain Eukaryota; kingdom Viridiplantae; phylum Streptophyta; class Magnoliopsida; order Asparagales; family Orchidaceae; genus Platanthera; species Platanthera guangdongensis. The sequence goes on from CM077148.1 coordinate 197,736,160, forward strand.
TTGGAGGGATTTGATAGAACCAGTCCCTTGTCTTCTCCTTCAACGTGATCGCAAAGAGGCGACACTTAAAGGCATCCGTCATCGGCCTGATGGAGACGGCATCCTCGAACCACTGCAGATGCTGGACGGGGTCATCCTTCCCGGTATAGTAAGCCATGTTTGGCTCTCTGAACCCCTCGGGAATGGGAGCTGAGATGATCAGCTCGCTAAAGGGTGACCCCCTAAGGTGTGGTCTCGCCACCTCCACTCGCGCGACCTGCACTCCTGGAAGGCTGGCACTCACCGGGCTGGAGAACAAGTTCCGGCCGGTGAGGTCTCGCTCGACCCCATCTCCCATCCTCTCCTTCCCTGGCTTTCTTCCTGGTGCACTTTCTTCCCCCCTACTGGGGTCATCTCGCCTAGACCCCTGGGAGTCGACTCGTCGAGAGGGGGGGAGCTAGCTCCTGGGGGGTTGGGGTGGAGCTGCCTCCCCGATGAGCAATGCTTCGCAGCATCTCCATGATGCCCTGGATGGAGGCCATGAACTCTTGCCTCCCGACAAAGGGTCCTAGGCTTGGGGGCTCGCCGAGATCATCACTACCTCCCTGACCTCCAGTCATGACACTCTCTCGAGATCTTCTGTGCTGGTCACTCTCCACGCTCACCGCACCAAAATTTTGAAACCAAAAACTTGGTCTCTCGTGGAGTTCGGGGTCCCTTGAAAGGGGTGACCTCACACCTACTACACTCAGGGGGATGTCACAGACCAAAGGCTCAGGAAGCTAGGAACGGACCCTCGGCTCTAGCGTGGAGGTCCCACCTCACACCTGGAAGACCTTGGAGGTCTCCCCGTCCCTAGTCAATGCTTGAGCTAGGGTGCCTTGGAGGATGAAGAAAGAGTGAAGAAGTGATGCCCTCCAAGGCACCCCTAAGGGTCTATTTATAGTTTTCCAAATCTCATGGACCAAAATGCCTGAAATACCCCTACGCCAAATATGCCTCGGGTCAATAGAAAACAGCCACACCGGGGGGGGGGGGGGGGGTAAAGAGGTAATTTCACCCCGAGGGTAAAACGGTAACGACAAGGCCCAAAGAGGTCCAAGGGCGGGAGAAGCCATACCCCCCACCTTCCCAGACACCCGAGACAGGCCGGGGAGCAGGGGGCAGGGGAGAGACCCCGGCTCCCGGCCGGTCTTGCCCCGCCAGACCGCGAGGCAGGGCGAGAACCCGGCCTCCCGCCGGTCTCGCCCCACCTCGCCCCGCCAGGCCGCGGGGGCAGGGCGAGAACCCGACCTCCCGCCGGTCTCGCCCCGCCTCACCTTGCGCCTAGCCAGCCGGGGGCGGGTTCGGTCAACTTGCCATACCCTCCCCTCCCAGAAAAAGGCCAAGGGGGGAAGACAATTTTTCCTCCCCCTAATAGTATATTCCGAGGGCTAGGCTTAAATTGGCCACCTAGAGCTCAAACCACTCAAAAAGCTTAAAACCAAAAACCTGCGAATACGGGGTTGTACATGATGGTTTGGTTTTTTTGGATTGGGCGCACGTTTAGAGTTTGAAATCATATTAGCCGCAGCTTTTTGCTTGCTAACAACTTCTAATGCGTGTCTGGTCCTATTTTCATCTTCAATGCGTATGAAGTGCTTGAGGTCATTCAGACCAACCTGCATTTTCTTGCAGTACATTTCAGTTTTGAAATTGTACCACGTGGAGGGCAATTTGTAAACAATCGTGCCGACAACAAAATTTTCTAGTAAACTAATGTTTTTATTGTGCAAGGTATCAACTAAGTTTTCAAAATCTGATGTCTGAGGTAGAATGATTTTCTACTCGTCGAACGTGAATGAGTGAAACTTGTTCACCAGGTGGGCTTTAGACAGGTCCTCCTCCTGCCCGAAGTTCTCCTCCAAAGCCAACCAGATCTCTTTGGTACTCTTCATCTTGATGTACGTTTTTGTCAGGCTGGAGGATAGATAGTTTAGCAGATAGTCGCGGCAGAAATTCTCATTGTGAACCCACTATGCCTCATCATCAGTCCATATAATGTCTGTTAAATTTTCTCAACGTGGTCAGCAAGGTAGCCCAAACGCCAAATTAATATCTTCGGAACTACCCAGTTCTCACGTTGAACCAGCGGAAAACCGAGGAACAAAGGTTAATCCCAACAAACAATGGAAGCACAAGCAGGTCTTTTATTCATTCACTTCTTTACACCACGAGGCATACATAGCGAGACATGATTTCGCTAGTATAACAGCTGTAAACAGAAAGCACCAAAAAATAAGCCGGGCGGACAGCACCGGAGTCCGCCAAGACCGCCGAGGTCGCCGAGTCCGCTGAGATCGCTCGAACTTAAGCTGCAATTCGCCGAATAGCCACGGAGTCCGCCGAAGCCGCGAGGCCGCGCGGACACACCGTTATTCGTCTCCTGCTGAAGCTGAACTAAGGAACACCCCCTACCCGCCTGAAGCCGGCGGACAGGTTATTGAAGCTGGCAAAGATGAAACAGAGCTGACAAGCCGCAGAGCGACCTCCTGCTGAATCCGCAGAGACCGCACACTTCCAAGTACTTGACCGAAGTCACAGCCAAACTCCTGGCTCCTTGAAGCTACCCGCGCGACCTGCACACAGCAAACGTCAGCACTGAATCAATCCGCGCGGACAGACAAACTGAGACCGCAGCTCCTCACCCAACCCAACTTACTGTTCACTCAAGTTACTGTAGACCTGCCAGGGGGGTCCTATTTATAGGCGAGGTGAGGAGTGTGGTCACCGCCCTAGAGATAGAGACACCGCCCCAGCCCGCGCGATAGCAAAACACCATCCGCCGAGTCCGCAAGGACTTAGCCGGATACCAAGGAAAACCGCCAGGAGCAAGGCAACATTGGCGAACCCTCTTCATGCCACCTAAGCTATGCGGACAAGGCATCAGCCCGCAAAGCTTCCAACCACTGCAGGACAGCAACCCTCTTCAATGGCTGTCCGCACAACCCGAGGCAGTCCGCAAGACACAAGCCTCAATCTGCCACAAGTTCACGGCCAAAGGCAGATAGCAACAGTCCGCCCGGTCACAGTGGACTTTGGCGGATACGGCGGACACCATGATCTTGGCACAGAATATGACCAAGTCCAAAAGCCATCAAAGGCCAATGCGAGCATGGCGGACGCAAACACCCGTCCGCCAAACACCAAAGCACAGACCGCCAGCAGTCCGCAAGTTCCTCGCACTCATGCCCCATCGCAGTAGCCATCTCTCGGACTCCATAAGCCAGTCCTCCAATCGACCTCCACAGCAAGGCATATGCTGTAACACCAGAGCTCGACAAGGCCTCAGCCAAGCTCTAAGCCCAGTCCGCAATAGCCCATACCGCGGACACGCCAGTCCGCAAGCTTCCCACGAACATGAGCCTAACCGCCTATCAGCACAAGCTTGCACCACGGCCACTGAGCAATGCACCAGTCCGCAAGCCTCTATCCGCACAGGCCGCTCCTTGGCAAAACCAATCAGCAAACGCCCTATCCGCAGATAACAGGCCGCATAGTCCACGGACTTCAGCAAACAACCCGCTCAGAAGACAGCCAGCTTTTCACTAGACCTTCCACCAGGCCACACATCACAGTCCGCCCAGTCCGCCTAGTCCGCCATAGCTGTCCGCCCAGGCCGCCCGGCCTGTCCCGTCAACCACTTCCACTTCACAAAATTCAACACTCCCCCTTAAAGTGGAAAGTGGTGACCAAGCCCAGCAAGCTGCGCAAGCGTTCAAAGGGCCCCTTCGACAGTGGCTTCGTGAAGATGTCAGAAAGTTTATCTTCACTCCGAACATGCCCGATCAGCAGAGACCCCTCCAACACCTTCTCCCTGATGAAGTGGTGATCAATCTTTATATGCTTGGTCCTGGCGTGACGCACTGGATTGTTAACCAGTTTGAGAGCACTCTCATTGTCACCCTGGAGTAAAGTAGGCTCTTGCACTTCTTCATGAACATCCTTTATAAGCCTCCTCAACCAAACGGCTTCCCGAGCAGCCAAGGCCGAAGTCTTATACTCCGCCTCCATGGTTGAAACCGACACCGAGTCCTGTTTCTTGCTACACCACGAGATGCTAGCTGAACCGCAAGTGAACACATAACCTGAAGTAGACCTCCGATCATCCGAGTCACCGCCATAGTCAGCATCCGTGTACCCGAGCAACGCAAACTCCGAGTCCCTTTTATAGAGGACTCCCATGTCAGGAGAAGCCTTTACATACTTCAAAATTCCCTTTGCCGCCACTAGATGAGAATGCCTTGGTTCAGCCATATACCGACTTACTCGGCCAACAGCATAAGCAATGTCCGGCCTTGTAATCGTCAGGTAAATCAAGCTCCCAACAAGAGCCCTGAACACCAAGGGATCATGAAGAACCCTTCCCTCATCTCGTCGAAGCTTCAGCTTAGGTTCCAGTGGAGTAGAGTACTTCTTCCCTTCGCCCATGCCGAAACGCTTCACAATGCGATCAACATACCCTTTCTGGCAAATGAGAACCCCGCACTCCTTCCTCTCCACTTCAAGACCGAGAAAGTGATGTAACTCTCCCAAGTCTTTCATCTCGAAGCGTATAGCAAGCTCTGACCTGAGCCTCGCTACTTCCCCCTCCGAGTTCCCTGTGATGATCATGTCATCCACATACAGCAGGACCAAGACTTGTAGCTCCCCTTTCTTCTTGACGAACAAGCTTGAATCCGAGTTGGAAGCAAGTTATCCACAGAATTGCAAGTACTCTACAATCTTCTCATACCACGCTCTAGGAGCTTGCTTTAACCCATAGAGAGCCTTCCTGAGTTTACAGATATAGTCCGGATGCTTTTCAGAGACAAAACCAAGCGACTGATCCATGAAGATATCCTTGTCAATCTCTCCGTAAAGAAAGGCATTCTTCACATCGAGTTGCCACAACCTCCATCCCTTGCTAGCAGCTAAGGCGATCACCACTCTTACTGAAGTCATCTTCGCAACTGGACTGAATATCTCCTTATAGTATTCTCCATACTGCTGTGAGAATCCTCTAGCGACCAGGCGAGCCTTGAACCGATCAATGCTCCCATCAGCCTTCTTCTTCAACTTGTACACCCACTTGCAAGTAACTGGAGTAATGACATCAACCTTGGGCACAAGATCCCAGGTTTCATTCTTCTTCAGAGCATCAATCTCTTCTTTCATGGCACCTTCCCATTCCTTCACTCCAGTGGCCTCATTGAAGTTTGCAGGCTCTCGCTCATCCAGAGGACCTGCAAAGAAGCAGGAGACAAAGCTCACTGCATTCCCATCACAGTACCGAGCCGGTGGCTTAACCACCCTCTTCGATCTCCGAAGGGTCGGCTCCTTGCTCACTTCTTCTGTTGCTTCTTCGGGCTCAACTCCTACTTGGGGCAAGCATTGAGCAGTGCTCCCCCTACTTCCTGAGCCAAAAGGCTCAGCCTCGGAGTTAGAAGCAACAGGAGCTGCTGGTGAAACAACAAGCTCCTCTTCCAAGCCTTCAGCAGCTGCCACCGGTGCTTCATCAACCTTGCTACTTCCGGTTAGCGCAACCGAGCCACCCCCATATGACGTCAGCTCGTCAAAGACAACGTCTCTTGACACCACGAACTTCTTCGTCACAGGGTCCATGCATTTCCATCCCTTCTTCCGCTCATCGTAGCCAACAAAGACAAGCTTCCTTGCCTTCGCATCCAGCTTAGTCCGTGAAGCATCCGGGACATGCACGTAGCAAGTTGAACCGAACACCCGAAGGTGTCCAACACTCGGCTTCTCCTTCAGCAAAAGCTCAATAGGAGTCTTCATGTTGATAGGGCTGAGTGGCATCCGGTTGATGACATAAGCAGCAAAAGACATCCCCTCCGCCCAAAAGGACCTTGGGATATCTTTCGCATGAAGCCAGCATTTGCAGGTCTCCGTCAGATGACGGATCTTCCGCTCCGCTCACTACTAAAAAAATGAGCATTAGCTACACTTTTTTTGCCAGGGTTCAAAACCGTAGCTAATACATTAGTATTAGCCATGATCGCAAAACCGTGGTTAATATTTAGTTTTTAGCCACGGTTACAAAAAAAGCATGGCTAATACCTTCGTATTAGCCATGAAAAGTAAAACACGTGGCTAATATTTAGTATTAACTTCTTGGGTATCGGTATTTATCACGAGCACAGGCATCCGTGTTTCTTGTTCATCTTCCTCCATGTTTTCGTCCATCGCCGTGCGGCCGCCTCTCTGGATTTCTCGTTCGTAGGCTGATCGGCGCCGGCTAAAAATCACCGAGGTCATAATTTCCCCTTTAGTTTTCCTTCTCCCAGCCGCCCTTCACCAACAATTGAAACCCTAATTGCTGGCGATCCATTCCTTCCTTGCTCGCTCATGTCCGTCAGCGCCTAGCTTTCGCATCAGCAAATCAGGCGCACCAATCTTCCACAATGGGTTCCTGATGATCACCATTCCGGGTGATTTCGCGATTTGTATCGAGGATGGCGATTGTCCTTGCTACTGCGGAGAGTTCCTTTCCGGTATTAGGGTTAGACGGCTCCGTCGAGTCCCTTGTTCGGCTTCTGGGTTCGCAGAAAAAGCTTTTGCACAGCCAGGCAGACTAGCTCCATAGGGTGGTTGTCACTCACTGCAAGCTCACGGGGGTAAATCCCCTCTCCCAAGAGATGGTATGCCTCTTCCTATTGCCTATATTTTATTTTTTCTATAGATTTTCTAGATAGTGTTCTTTGATGCTAAATGTCATTGTTGATAACGACGGATTTAATCGGAGCACTCATGTCCACTATGTAATACATTTGATTGGCAAGATTATGTATCAACAAAAAAATCATTTTGCATACGAATTTAGAACAAAAAACTGTTCCACGACTGTAGATTTCACTTTGAGGTTTTCTCTCAAAGAGGTGCAGCAAGTTTTTATCATGCATTGCTCAGAGATTTTGTTGTTAAATGTTTTGGAAACCTTGTTTCTGAGATTACTACGATACAATTCAGTCCGTTGGAGATCCTTCGGAATGTCAGGATGGATATATTTTGCAGCAAGTTATAAATTTCTTTCAGCAATTTACTTTTGTGATTTTCAATGTAGATTTAAAGGGTTTCCACTTGACATATGTTTGTTTGTCATGTTTCTTTCATATGCATATAAACTATTTGATCATTATAGACTTGTTTGTTAAACTTTGTTAAGCATTTCTTGCCATGAAGAAAGAGGCCTCACTGGAAATGTTGGCTAGCCAGCCATTAGTTGATATCAACACTTGCATGGGCTTTACAAATTGGGCACCAGTGTTTCTTCCTCAGCCAGTACTGGATGCAGACAGGATGGTACCAATGACCACAAGCCAATGTGCCAATCTCCTCTCCACCAAATCTTAGACTACGAAGGTGAACAACAACTTGAATTGAGAATTTTTGAGTTGCAGGAAACCAAATTTGAACTAAACACCTATTAATTGCACTGATGACCCAAATTAATCATAAGAAGGAATCCAGTTTTATCCAGTTCACTAACTAGATTCTAATTAAGGATCTTTTAAGTATGAATCTAATTATAAATTTTGTTGTTGTTGTATAATTCAGTTAACTTTGACACATTTAATTGTGCTTGATGTTATCTACACCGCACTCATCAAGTAGAGTCCCTGTCTAAAATTTTCATTCCAACGTTCTTTATTAAAAAATATATTCTTAACTTGGTGTATATGCAGGGATTCCTTTATTGATTATTGGATACATAGGAATACCATGCTTATGGATATAGCTACCCACATATTTACCATCCTGAAACAACCTGATCGCAAGTACCTTACTCAGGTATCAAATTATTTCACGCTCAATCTTTCTCATGTACAATTCTCTTTTCTAGTTCTGTTATTTAGTTTTATTAAGCCTGGGGGCTTTAATTCGAGCATGAGGATTTTAAGCCTCTTTTACGAGAGCTTTTATCAAGCCATCCAGGGTTGGAATTCTTACAGAACACACCAGAGTTTCAAGATAGATATGGTGAGCTGACATCAGTCTTCGATGATCAATGGTTCTATTCTTATTCTTAGATGCTTTCTATATGAAAGATTTTGTGTATAGCCATCTACTAGCTATATTCTGTACTTACCCATGCAAGTTCACAGCATCCAACCATTATGAAATGTGTTGCTATACTATTATTTTGAAGACCTGTTTTATGTGCATGTAAACTGTATATTGTTATGTTTTAGAAATTTAAAATTAATCAGGTCTTAAAGTGAAGTACACACTTTTTTCTTACCATGATCCTAGATATTATGTTAACAAAGGTCTCTAACTGTATGGTAAGGCCACCTCTTTTATCTTGAAATTCTGAATTAAACTCCAACTCTATGTTCTTTATGATAAATTGAGTGTGCAAATTCTTATGATGGACTCTTGAAAATCTGGTGATGTTTTTGCTAGATCATCTTTTGATATGATCTTTTGAAGTATCATTATGGTGCAGTTTTTGAATTTATCCTACAGTTGTGGCCTCATTGATGTTTTCATATATTTGTTTCCTTGTCATAAGCCTAGGAAGTTCATTCTTGAAGGCCTGTCAATTGTCATCCATCATTAGTTCAACTTTTTGCGAGCTTATCTATTTTCCTAAACCTCTGAATAACATACACGTAGGAAAAGTACTGCAGTTACACTTTACTTTTCGTCAACATTAGTTTATAGTTTTTTTTTCTACTTTCAACTCATAAATCGCCTCTTCTATTTACTGGCCTTTGGGAAGCATTATGCGGTTTTAGTAAAGTACATGAAAACGTGGGGATAATATATCAGGAATAAAGCAATAGAAAATAGCTTGAGATTGCTTGTGTATGCATACCTATGTGAAGAGGATGAAAAATAAGCTGGGAAGACTACAGAAGTGAAGTCCATCAAGAGTGACAGTTAGATGTAGCTAAAATTTGATCTTCATTAATCTTAAAACTAAACATGATGGGACCTGCTTTCTAGCAAGAGAGAATTGATGAGAATTCTATCAAAATTTTAGAATTATTTTGACCTCAGTATACTATAATTATACTTATTCTTAGCACCTGTTGTTGCTTATCAGGAATTATGTTATTGGCGTTGTGGCAACGACGTGTGTTTGGGACGACGTGTATCTTTTGTTGCACTATATCTTTACTTTTCTGCATTGTTATATTTCACGCGTATATTACTCATGCATTATGTAGCTGGGGTGAGGGGCATTTTTGGTAAATTTTGTGAAACCTTTCCTCTCACTGTATATAGACGAGGAGGGTGGACTTGATGGTTATCTATTGTTCTTGTTCAGATTTCTTCATATTTTGCTAAGCTGTTTTTTTGTACCAGGGCATTGGAAGAGAAGAGGCCAAAGTAGTTGTTATGATCCATTATGTGTAGAAATCTTTACAAGGATGGTCAAATTGGTCCTCATGGTAGTCCCAAATTATGGTAGTCCCCAATTGTTTAAAATCCACTTACGCATCCTACCCAATGTTAATTTGTCTATTATACGTTTAGTTGGTTGGAGCCCTATATAAAAATATATGAGAATCAGTACAAATCAGCTTCAGTTGTATTTACTTCTGTTTGATATGTAAAGAACCATTTTTGATGGGAAGTGTAACCACTACAGTAGTTTTGATTTTGAAAGTTGTATTAAAAGATCTTTGATCACATTTGGAAAGTAGTATATTTTCTCAAGCATTTATCATTGTTCTTCAATTTTTTCTCCAACATTTATACTGTTGTTTTATGGCTTCTCCCCTCTTGCCTCTTTTGTAATTGAATTCATTTATGGGATTATCCACTTTCTGAAATCTATCCCCTTTCAACTTGCTTCTTTCTTGTTTACCTCTTTGTTTTTTAGGCATGGGGTAACTCCATTTATACAGTATTTTGAATGTTTTTTTTAAAAAAACATAAATTAGTATTTGCCACGGCTTGTAACCGTGGCAAATAGTTTTTAAAAAATGATGAGTTCACTTTTAGCCAGGGTTTCATACCGTGGCTAATAGTAGACTTATTTGCCACGACAGATTTTTTCATGGCTAATACTATTTGCTACGGCCAATCCGTGGCTTAAAATTTTTAGCCACGCCGACTTTAGCCACGGCATTTTCCCGTGGCTAGACCGTGGCTAAAGCTTTTTAGCCACGATTTTAGACTTTTTGCCAGGGCAATTTGCCCTGGCAAAAAGTCCGTTTTCTAGTAGTGGCTACCCCATTTTGTTGTGGAGTGTGAGCACAAGTAAGCTCCCGTTGGATCTCGTGCTTCCTGCAGAAGTTAGAAAACTCGGAGGAAACAAATTCACCCCCGTTATCAGTTCTAAACTTCTTAATCTGCAAGCCAAGCCGGCCTTCTACCAACTCCTTAAACTCCATAAACAACCGGAAGGCTTCCGACTTCTCCTTTAAGAAGTACACCCAAGTATACCTTGAGTAGTCATCAACCAAGACAAGCATGTATCTGCTTCCACCAAGGCTGGCAGTAACCGTCGGTCTCATCAAGTCGCCATGAATGCACTCCAATGGTTTCTTGCTCCTTGTTTGTGATTTATCAAACGGAAGGCGATGTGTCTTACCGTATTGACAGCCCGCACAAACATGCTCGTCACCAAAGGAGGACAACTTAGGCAACCCCTTCACCAGACTTCTACTCGCCATCGCCTTTAGCTTATCCATGCCAACATGCCCCAGCCTCTCATGCCAGATAGCAGCGCTATCATTGGCCCTCATCCTATCAACATATGAATTGGTGGCAAGAACAAACAAGTTCTTCACCCTCCTCCCTACATGAGCAACATCAGCCTTCACCGATGATACGTTGCGAAGGAACCTCACGTCTGTTGGCCCAAACAGAACGTGATAACCAGAGTCCACCGCATTGGTCACCGAGAAGAGGTTTTTCTTCATGCTCGACACGTGATACACACTCCTTAACGTGAGTGGCCCCTGATCACTACCCAACGACACGACCCCCTCTTTCTCTACTACATAAACAATATTATCAGCAGTGATAATAACTTCATTATCTGAGTAAGTCTGTATGGAGGTGAAATTTGAATTGTCTCCGGTGAGGTGATGACCACACCCGGAGTCCACGATCCACTAGCTGTTGAAGTCCTCAGTAGACAAGGCCCGGACACAAGTGCCTGTCATGAAAGCTCCGCCCCATTCTGCTTCTTCACTTCTCGAGCAAGTTTCCTCCTTTCCCGCGGCATGCCCAGGCTGCAGTTTGACCTTGCAGTCCCGCTTGAAGTGCCCTCGTTGATGACACCGGTAGCACTTCAAATTCTTCTTCCAGTCCTTAGGAGCATTGCTCCTCTCCGGCTGATATGAAGTTGAAGTCTCCTTCTCACCAGCGGCCTGCACCTTCTTCTTCTTCCCTTCCCATCCTTTCTTCTTGCCTGAGAAGAGAGCTTCGCTGCCTTCCTGATTCAGGTTCACTCCAGCCATCTGCCTTGTCAAGCTCTCCTGCGATGCAAGCAGATTCTCCAGCTCCAGCAATGACGGCTGAGTAGCCCACCCTTGAACAGATGTTACAAAGGCCACATACTTCTTCTGCAAGCCGCGGATAATGTGCCTTTTCATCTTCGCCTCAGAGATAGGCTCATCAGGATCCAGTGCCGACAACTCAGCACATAAGCTCTTCATCTTTAAGAAGTACTTGGAGATGGAAAGGTCTCCCTGAGTTGCTCTAGCCAACTCATTCTCCAGGAACTGAAGCCGCGCCACATTCTTCCTATTGAGCAACTCATCAATGGTTGTCCAAATATCAGCAGCCGACTCACATCCAACGATGTGATCAAACAGTTCCGGAGACACGGCTCTCTTCAGAATGAACTCCGCCTTAGCATTTGTTCTTCTCCAGAGCCTAACTTGCTCAGCAGTACCGAAAGCAGCAGTGACTTCCTACCTGTCGTCACCACCGACGACTTCCCACAGCTCCTCGCCAAGAAGATAACTCTTCATGCACGACTTCCACTTCTTAAAGTTAGTCGGCGTTAAGAGTTCAATGCCCAGACCTCTTGCAAAGCTCCCTTCCATTGCAACACCTGTTGGCAACCTTTCAGAAGCTCCGAGCAACAACACAGGTTGATCACCACTCAATCACTGAGTAACAACACTGGCTGACTTCCGCTCATGCAACTGAACCTCTCTCTGATACCATGTTAAATCTTCTCAACGTGGTCAGCAAGGTAGCCCAAACGCCAAATTAATATCTTCGGAACTACCCAGTTCTCACGTTGAACCAGCGGAAAACTGAGGAACAAAGGTTAATCCCAACAAACAATGGAAGCACAAGCAGGTCTTTTATTCATTCACTTCTTTACACCACGAGGCATACATAGCGAGACATGATTTCGCTAGTATAACAGCTGTAAACAGAAAGCACCAAAAAACAAGCCGGGCGGACAGCACCGGAGTCCGCCGAGACCGCCGAGGTCGCTGAGGTCGCCGAGTCCGCTGAGATCGCCCGAACTTAAGCTGCAATTCGCCGAATAGCCACGGAGCCCGCCGAAGCCGCGAGGCCGCGCGGACACACCGTTATTCGTCTCCTGCTGAAGCTGAACTAAGGAACACCCCCTACCCGCCTGAAGCCGGCGGACAGGTTATTGAAGCTGGCAAAGATGAAATAGAGCTGACAAGCCGCAGAGCGACCTCCTGCTGAATCCGCAGAGACCGCACACTTCCAAGTACTTGACCGAAGTCACAGCCAAACTCCTGGCTCCTTGAAGCTACCCGCGCGACCTGCACACAGCAAACGTCAGCACTGAATCAATCAGCGCGGACAGACAAACTGAGACCGCAGCTCCTCGCCCAACCCAACTTACTGTTCTCTCAAGTTACTGTAGACCTGACAGGGGGGTCCTATTTATAGGCGAGGTGAGGAGTATGGTCACCGCCCTAGAGATAGAGACACCGCCCCAACCCGCGCGATAGCAAAACACCGTCCGCCGAGTCCGCAAGGACTTAGCCGGATACCAAGGAAAACCGCCAGGAGCAAGGCAACATTGGCGAACCCTCTCCAGTCCGCCCAAGCTATGCGGACAAGGCATCAGCCCGCAAAGCTTCCATCCACTGCAGGACAGCAACCCCCTTCAATGGCTGTCCGCACAACCCGAGGCAGTCCGCAAGACTCAAGCCTCAATCCGCCACAAGTCCACGACCAAAGGCAGATAGCAACAGTCCGCCCGGTCACAGCGGACTTTGGTGGATACGGCGGACACCATGATCTTGGTACAGAATATGACCAAGTCCAAAAGCCATCAAAGGCCAATGCGAGCATGGCGGACGCAAACACCCATCCGCCAAACACCAAAGCACAGACCGCCAGCAGTCCGCAAGTTCCTCGCACTCCTGCCCCATCGCAGCAGCCATCTCCCAGACTCCATAAGCCAGTCCGCCAATTGACCTCCACAGCAAGGCACCTGCTGTAACACCAGAGCTCGACAAGGCCTCAGCCAAGCTCTAAGCACAGTCCGCAACAGCCCATACCGCGGACACGCCAGTCCGCAAGCTTCCCGCGAACATGAGCCTAACCGCCTATCAGCACAAGCTTGCACCACGGCCACTAAGCAATGCACCAGTCCGCAAGCTTCTATCTGCACATGCCGCTCCTTGGCAGAACCAATCAGCAAACGCCCTATCCGCAGATAACAGGCCGCATAGTCTGCGGACTTCAGCAAACAACCCGCTCAGAAGACAGCCGGCTTTTCACTAAACCTTCCACCAGGCCGCACATCACAGTCCGCCCAGTCCGCCTAGTCCGCCACAGCTGTCCGCCCAGGCCGCCCGGCCTGTCCCGTCAACCACTTCCACTTCACAAAATTCAACAATGTCAACATGATCAGACTGGACTGTGTAGAACACATTCAGGTACTTCATCCCAAACTGGATATTCAGCTTCCAATCGTTGAACTCGGTCGTCGTGAACTTTTTCAACTTGAGCATCAAAACTGGATACGATAGATTGCTCCCCTTCATCATTATGAGGGTCATAGTACGTCAACAGGATGTCTCGACGCCAAATAGGGTCACTTGACTCCAGACAAGCCCACTCGACGCCAATCAAGGTCACTCGACGCCAAATAGGGTCACTCGACGCCAAACAAGGTCACTCGACGCCAAAAGCTGGACTCGACGCCTGGAGAAACACTCAACGCCAAGCTAGTTCACTCGACGCACTCAACTCCTGGATCAAGACTCGACACCTGGGATGTCACTCGACGCCTGGGCTGTCACTCGACGCCTGGGCTGTCACTCGGCGCCTGGTCGGAAACTCCTTTTCTAGGCGGAAGAGGCGCGATCCAGAACCAGCAACAGGCTTGATCTTCACGGTATCTAGAAACTCCGGGTGGCGGCAGGACTTCTTCCCGATCTGAGCTGTGGCGGCCAAAATCTTCTTCTCGATCCACGACCACAGCAACGGCTAGGGTTACGATTTCTCTACTCCCAGCGATGGGCAACAGAGGAGGCGTCCAGAAATCGCGATCTAGCGAGTATCGACGGCGGGGCATCTTCCCTTCTCTTGGCTGCAGGATCAAAACAAGTGTGACATTCCTCCTTTTCCTTTCTTATCGGCGCTGGATGGGAGAACAATTTTTTTCTTTTTCCCGATACCTTCCTTTTCACCTTTATCTTCATGCGGCGGCGGAGTTTCTTCCGTTTCCCGATCACTAAACAACGGCGGGATCAATCTCTGCAAAAGGCGATTTGAGCGGTTACTGGAGAGATAAACAGGAGAGACAGAGGCAGTTACTTCGAGAATGATAGTGTCGCTCGAAGCATCCGGATGAAGATCAAAGTAGAATCCCCTATCCGTTGCCCCTAGGTGTGTATAAATAAGCAAACTTTAGGAGTATCTACGAGTATCAGATATCCATGTATACGAACAGTCCCGTTAAGCCTCCGAACTCGTTAATTGTCCAAATATACATGAAGACAAATTAAGTTGACTTCTACTTCACCTCTACTTCTTCATAAGTTTTCATGCCGCCAACATATGCATGGATTCGAAGTGCTTCTTTACTAATAACCACACGCATGCACTGATCAGTAGAAATTTTTATTTTATTTTTTGATTTTTTTTAAAAAAAAATTTATTTACTGCACGAGGGCATGAAGAAATATATTGTTTCCTAATTCCTTCCCTATAATTAGTATAATATCTTCATTTGGGTGTGTCCGAATATGCCAAAATGGAGAAAATTAAAGAGAGGAGATTCTGGATTTCACACATAATAGAATAGGACAGATGGAGTGGGGGCCGATTGTTGTGCATTTTGGGCATGGCTTTCTCTTTTTTCTTCTTCATCTCCTTCTTCTTCTTCTTCATCACAACCCCTTATTGGCTTCTTCTCTGCATTCCCTCTTCTCTCTCCCTCTTTCTATATACATTAGAGTACTCCGCAGCTTGTGAAGGAGAGACCATCGATTTCATCTTCTCGCTCTCAAACCAGAAGAAGCTCCGAATCCGTCAACTTGTTCAGCTTCTTGCAGCTCCCAAATTAACCAGAAGAAGCACAAATCCATCGATTTGTTCATCTTCTCTCACCCAACCAGAAAAAAAGCTAGAATCTCTGTAATTTTTCGGAGTATCCGCATCGCCATTTCGCATTCTCTTCGTCCCGAAGAAAAAGGGGACAATTTTGTTGCTAACAGAGCACATGGCGGATCATTTGAGCTCGTCGGAGCTGGGGAATAGCAGAAGTAGCAGCAGCAGCATCGCGTCCTCCCTTTCTCCCTCGTCCTCTTCCTCTTACTCCCCATCAACATCACCACTCGCCGCCGCCGGCAACAAAAGAACACGCGACGGGAGCCGGCTTCCGGCCTACCGCGGCGTCCGCATGCGAAACTGGGGAAAATGGGTCTCCGAGATCAGAGAGCCGAGGAAGAAATCCAGGATTTGGTTGGGAACTTTCCCAACCCCGGAAATGGCGGCGCGGGCGCACGACGTGGCCGCACTCAGCATCAAAGGCAGCTCCGCCGTTCTCAACTTCCCCGAGCTCGCGTCATCTCTCCCCCGCCCGACAACCCTCTGTCCCCGCGACGTGCAGACCGCCGCCGCACAGGCAGCCGCCATGGAACCGCCACCGGAAACTCCGTCGCCGTACCCCGACGAGCTGGGGGAAATCACAGAGCTGCCACGACTCGTCGACTTCGTCTTTCACGACGCCGTCTTCGACTCCTGCCCCCTTCTATGGACTGAGAAAACAGAGGACTCTGTTTTATTTTCTGATTACAATAGCCTTGAATGTCTGTTATGGAAGTAGTGATTTTCATGGTGTTCTCTACTGTTATTTCAGAGATGGGAGGAGTGCTCTGAGACTGATGATAGCTTTACTGTTTTTTTGCTTGCTTGATCTGTTTGTGAAATCTATCCGTCTCTGTGAATGTAAATTTGGGAATCTATTTCTCTGCTTCGCCAAGATTCATCTTTTTCCCTGTTCTAAATTTTGGAAGCAAAACAGGGCTAAATATATATATAAAAAAAGAGCATAAATATTTTAAAAATGAAGGAAGAAATGGAAATCTGCAAATATGAAATTGAAAATTAAGGTCCTGTATTATGAATATATCCTTCCATTTTAAGGTAATGTAATGACATCATGGCATTCACAGCTTCACTCCTCCGCAGTTTTTCTGTGGTAAAAAGCTGCATGTTTTGTACTGTAAACAGGATTGCTGCTTATCACTTATTAGTATCCCAGGGACGAAGAACAAGTGGTGTGGTATTACAAAACTGCCCTCAACCGTACACTTTCAATCTGTACTCCGGTACTTGCGTTTTTTCTGAATAATTTGTTTTAAATGATTAAAGCATAATTATATATTTATATTTAATTTTGGTTAAGAAAAAAAATATAGGGTGCTGATATCCGGACCACAGTTTTCGCCAGTCGCACTGCATTTTTCTCTAATTTTTCGTGCATTTTAGAAATACGTCTTGTACATGTATTTTTAGGAAAAATGTTCAGGTCTACAACTTTCGTGTTGAACACTTTTCCAAAAAATGCATGTAGAAGGTGTATTTTCAAAAAGCGCGAAACCTGGGCGTATTTCCAAAGTACGTCATGTACATACATTTTTAGGAAAAGTGCTCAACACGAAAGTTGTAGATCTCGGTTGAGCACTTTTCTTACAAATGCATGTACAAGACTTATTTCCAAAAGACGTGAAAAATTAGGAGAAAGTGCGGTACGACTAGCCAAAACTGCGGTGCGGATATCAGCGCCCAACTTTTAGAGCCTTCATGATTTGAGTGATATTTATGGCTTGAATTGACCGCCCTTGGACCGCCGAAAATTTGCTTTTAGGTCCAACCGGGATCAATGGAAATTCAATAATTGAAGGATATAGTGGGTACCTTGTGTACAGTATGGTATGCATATAACAATTCTTCGTGAGCTCTACTGAATGCTGGAATTTCACTGATTTTGGACATTGTCTGGGACTGGTCCCAAGTATTTTCACTTGGACTGGATCAGAATTCTCGCCAAATTGGGATATCAAATGAAGATCTATTTCATGATGTGGATGAATTTTCGCTTGATCTAATGAATTAGTTTTTTATTAAAAACAAACGCACACACACACACACACATATATATATATATATATATATATATATATATATATATATATATATATATATATATATATATATAACTAATTAAGGTGGTTTTTTGGCACTATTGATGGGGTCTTCTTAGAGCGCTAAATGCACCCTTGCGCATGAGGTGAAGGTATTGGAAAAAATCTTCATCATTGGGTGCCAATGACAAAATTTCTCATCGTTGGGGTGCAAATAGTAAAATTTCTCATCAATGTGTGCAAATAGTAAAATTCCGCCATCAAGAGGTGCAATTAGTAAAGTTCTTCATCATTGGGTGCAAATAGTATGTATTTTAAACAAAGAGTTTAGACAGACTTTTTGAAAATGAATTGTATGTACATATTTCCTCTAAAGTTTTGTCAGACTGTCAATTTTGAAAATGATAGCATGTACAAATTTAATTGTTGTCTAAATTATTATAATTAAAAAAACAAAAAAATTAATAATTTTGACAGTGGTTTTTATAAAAAAGGCTGTCTAAAATATTATAATTTTTTTTATTTAAAGAGACATTTTTTTAATTTAAAATGAAAAAAAAAGTTAATACTTTAGACAACGGTTTTTATAGTATTACAACATGATATTAATGTAGTAAGTGTATTTTCAAAAGACGCGTGTAACCCGGATTTAGCTAAATGCAGGTTTCGCGTTTTTACATCAAGCTCTTTTTTTAATACTTTAAACTACAGTTTTTTATAAAAAAAATCACTGCTTAAAGTTAGTGCCCAGATTTGAAAAAAAAATTGAGGAGGGGAGGCCGCCCCTCCTCGGCCTAAATTGAATCTGCCATTGTATATAATGATAATATCCATCTGTCTATTTGATGGACAAAATCATATTGAATTACAACGAATGATGTAGAATTTTTTTGATTCAAAAAATAAAAGATATGATTACTTAATCCATCATATCTTCCTTAAATACATCTAGATTGCAAAATGAACATTATCCATTTTGTTAGTGGAGAATAGAAAAGAGCGAGATAGATCGAACAAAATAAGAATATCACACGGGCACAAGTGAGCAAGAGAGAAAAAAACTTAAGAAATGTTTCTGAACTGGATGTCTTATAAATGAAAACTTGATCCTCTTTTATAGTCATCAAGACTAATATTATATTTACAAGCTTATGTTATCGCTGAGCGCATTCTACTAATTACATCATCATATCATTTACATCGCCGATGATATCATCCTACAATATACCTCATCAAAGACATCATCCTCCAATTTACATCATCGAAGACATCATTCAATTATTTACATCATTGTTTACATCATTATTCAAGTTCAAAAATTTTCTATCACAAAATCAATAGATCCGTATATCTCTCTCCACCGATGGCCTTTCACTCGTCCTTGTGGCAGAATTAAGATTTTATCTTAGCTAATAGCTCAGTCACCAACTAAAATTCAAAATATTCCTTCTCTCATTCAAATTTATTGCTAGATTTTGTAATAATGCACACGACTTTTTGCTCTCATATATTAAATTTAAAAAAAAACTTGCAAAATTTAAAACTAAAGCATTGTGCTCCCCATGAACACAAATCACTTACACAATTTTTATGCACACAAATACAATCAATATTTTATTTTTTTCAAATTGACTTCATAACTTGGTATTAGTTTCCTCAAACCAATCCTTATTTAATCATTTGGTGTTATTTTTGAACATAAGCAAATAAAGTCCTACTTCAGTACTTCACTGAATGCACAATAAAAAGTCCTACTTCAGTACTTCACTGAATGCACAATAAAAGATTGAAGTACTTGGCTCCCTGTAGCCTTTACTGTTGCCGAAAATAAAATACAAACTAATTAATACATATATGGCGTACCCTATTGTCTTCACTTCAATTTCTCCTTTTAGAAATCCACACCCAACTCACCACAGAAAATTTTCACTTTAACTTCCCCTTTCAGATATCCACTCCAATCTAATTGTATCTGAAGAAAATGAAGGGGAAGAATTGAAAAATCTTGAAATCAATTACCCTTAAAAAAAAGCTTTTAGTACTGAGGGAAAAAAATTTAATCGTGACCTTCTCTATGTTGTTGGGGGAGAACTGAGGAAACAAAATTTGATGATAGATGGTCAGGAGCCGCGATACACCTAGATAGTAATGACTCCGTCGACAAGAGGTGACCTGCAAAGCCACTAGAAGCCGGTTGGTGAGATGTCGAGGCAGCACGGGTACCATTATATCTGCTTGCGTTGTGTCGTCGTCACGTCGGAGAAATCTAGGGCAGCGTTGATGCGGATTAGGGCATATTTGCTTTCTGCTTGCGGTTCGATGTCCGTCAAAAAAGATGGGAATGTCATTACCTCTTCGTATCTGCGAAAAATGTGACTTTGGTATGTAAAATTTTGTGAACCCGGGAAATGTCGCAGGAACACTCAACTAAATCAAGCCAAATAAACAGGAAGGAGTAGAAGAACATGAGTCACAATGGAATTAATAGTCTTTTTTACAGTACGAGGTATACATTGCGAGACATGATTTCGCAATGCACCTGATGGAAGCAAAAAAAACAAACAAGAAAAAAACGGCGGACTGAACTCAGTAACTGCTGAAGCTGCTATCCGCCAAGCAGCACAAGGCTAACCGCCAAGCCGCGTGAACTGCTGCTTATTGAATGCTGAGAAAGATAACTCTGTTCGCATTTCTTGGTCTCCTGATCGCAGAAGTCCGCCGCGAACAGATACTGTTGAACTGAACTGCGAAACAGTCAACCCACTGAGATCGGGGAACTAGCTTATTGAACTATCCGCAACTCCGAGGAAGAAGATTTATAGTCATACGAACCACGACCTGCTGGTAATCACAAACTGCTATTCGCGAACTGAACCACACTGAGCCAATATTAGTTGCCTAGTCACTCGGTGCTAGCCGCACGACCTGCACAACATGTACAAGTCAACTTCACTTAGTCGCGCAGTTAACAAAGTCTAACCGCAACTTCAAGAAGCGAGCTAAGTTCTCACTATTCTCACTATAAATGACGAGCCGGAAACCCCAATTTATAGGCGAC
The DNA here is from genome assembly GCA_039583875.1 of Platanthera guangdongensis. Classification (NCBI taxonomy): domain Eukaryota; kingdom Viridiplantae; phylum Streptophyta; class Magnoliopsida; order Asparagales; family Orchidaceae; genus Platanthera; species Platanthera guangdongensis. The sequence continues at coordinate 197,756,800 of CM077148.1, forward strand.
CAGGGGAGTGTTGTCGCTGCTCATAAGCGATAGAATGACCCCCGACGAACTGCAACTAGCAGCAACAGACCACAAACTAGGCAACCAACCCAGACTGGACACTTGGACAATTTGTCCAAGTCACAACACCAGCGGTCTCTGGAATTAGACCGCGCGAACAGAGAACCAGGCCAACCAAGGACTAGATTACACTTGCGCGAACACCATAGTCGACGCGGCTTGAACCACCTTCCAAGTATAAACCGTGTGGCTTCTTCTTGATCCAGAGAACCCGTGGACTGAGAGGTCTCTGCGGCCTCACAAACCAGACCGCGCTGTCCGTTGTTAGTCAATACCTAACCGTAGCGAATAGTCTTTCAGGAATAACTACTTGGTCAGACCGCGAGAAGAGAAGTAGTCGAAGAGTCGACTAGTCGCTAAGGTCCATCTGCGCTACCCGCGCAGTCTCTATGGTCTGCGTGGTCTGCCCTCTTCAGACCACCCACTTCCACTTCAACATTTTCAACACTTCCTCTTGAAGAGAGAAGTGAAAACCAGCCCAAGCAGTCCTCGTAACCGTACAAAAGGTCCCTTCGACGGCGGCTTCACGAAGATGTCTGCGAAATTGTCCTAGCTTTGCACATAATATTACATCAGAGATCCCTCCAACACCTTCTTCCAAACGAAGTGATGATCGATCTCGACGTGTTTTGTCCTTGTGCGACAAACTAGATTATTAACCAGCTTGAGAGCACTCTCATTATCACCACGTAGTAGAGTAGGACCTTTCACCTACGAAGTCAGATGGCCTCTTGAACTGCCAAGATCGAAGCCTTAAATCTCGCTACTTACTGCACCACGAGATTGTTATTGATCTGCACATGAAGATGTACCCAGACGCCAACTTCCGATCGTCGGTATCTCCCTCATAATCATCATCTATGTTGAAGCTTATGTCCCTCTTATAAAAGAGACCCATGTCAGAGGTAGAATTTATGGACTTCAAAATGCTCTTAGTCACTACCACATGAAACTTATGCGTCTCCTGCATATACTGACTTGCTCGGCCCACAACATAAGCGATATCCGGCCTTTTAATCGTCAAGTATATAAGACTCCCAACCAGTGCCCGGAACACCAAGGGATTTGGAAGAACCCTTTCATCATCACGCCGAAGTTTTACACCGGCCTCTAGTGGAGTAGAGTTGTTCCTCCCCTCCTTCATGTCAAACCATTTAATGATCCATTCTGCATAGTCTTTATGGGAAATGAGCACACCACACTTCTTCCTCTCCACCTCAAGACCAGGGAAATGATGGAGCTCTTAAAGATCCTTCATCTCGAATCTGATAGCTATCTCCGTCATAAGCCTTACTACCTCCTCTTCCGAGTTCCCGGTGACGATCATATCATCAACATACAGAAATACCAAGACTTGAAGCTCCCACTTCTTCTTAACAAACAGGCTTAAATCTAAATCAGAAGCAAAATATCCACAGAACTGGAGGTATTCCGCGATCTTTCCGTACCACGCTCGAGGCATCTGCTTCAAGCCATAAAGGGCCTTCTTAAGCTTACAGGCATATCCTGGATGTTCTTCAGAAACATAACCAGGTGGTTGAACCATAAAGATGTTCTTGTCAATCTCCCCACAAAAAGCATTATTTACGTTGAGTTGCCAAATTTTCCACCTTTGGCAAGCCGCTGATACGCCCAAAAAAAGTATACGTAGATTATGCAACTGCACGTGTCGGATCAAGTAATAATAAGTGAGTTAAGATCGTTCTCATTGAGAGGTATTGAATTCAGTGCTTGCAAATACCAGTTATGTCTTTTATTTAAATTCAAGTAAATCGATAGCGATGATTTTAAATATAAAAACCACAAAAGAAAACTCCTAATAAAAATAAACTATGGATCCTTACAAATATATTTTGTTATAAGTTATGAGAAATAATCTTGTATCATGATTTTTTATGTTAAGTGCGATGAATCTATGAATTTGACTTTGTGAAAATGCGTGGTGAAATGTCTTGCAACAATTTTAGAATAGAAATATGTATTTCTCGATATCAGAACTCCTTAATCTCTTATCTCCCTTGTCATCTCTAACTCATGTGAAATAAAGAATCGCATAAAGTACAAAATCTATGTTGCTAACACCAAGTAAAAATCTCTTTCTCCATTCAAATGCTATATCGAATCTATGTAGCACATGCGTAGCTCATCTCTCGAATTATGGAGCACTGTAAAAAGATAAAATCTTAGCCAAAAGTTCCAAAATATAGATCATAAATTTAATAAAGATAATCACCAAACAATCATAAAGAGAGAACTAGAAAATCATCATCATATACGACAAAGTACTCTCACAATACAAGATTAAAAAAATTTAGTTTCTGGCGATAGAGGAAAAACACAAAACGTTTGAAGAGATCTTACAATACAAGATATTTTAACACTTAATCGCTACTGGATTCTCTTCCCGACGTTGCTCGCTTGATCAGCCCAAAGATCCACCTTCTTCGTTATTCTAGCCGCCGTCTCTAATGGAGGATTTTTGAAAACCCTAGATGAGACTCTCCAAATCTGAAATTTTCTCCCCCTCAATAATCTGATTTCTGTGGAGCTTTTCCCCCTTAAAAATGTCCACAACCCTATGGAAAGAAGCATCATTCCATATTTGAAACCGACGCCAAATTTGAAATTTAAAATCTGAAATTCGTCCTGACTGCATTGCAACCTATTTTTCTAGCATTGTAACATATTTTCCTGGTCATGATATTTGGGCAGATTTCTTCCTCTAAACAGATTTTTTGACGTTTCTAGCAAAAAATCATTGGAAAAACACTGAATTATCCATAAATCAAATAAATATGAATTTACTTTTATTTTTGTTGTCTTTAATCTCATTTTATTCAATTATGATGAAAATAAAGTCCGATAAATGAGCTAGATAACTTCTTTTCGAGAAGTTATCAACCACCAAAACAATAACCATCTGTACTGAAGTCATCTTGGCAATCAGACTAAACGTCTCCTTATAGTCTTCCCCGTACTGATGCGAGAACTCTCGAGCTACAAGTCGAGCCTTGTACTGCTCGATGCTACCATCAGTCTTCTTTTTGAGCTTGTACGATCACTTGTGGGTCACAGGAGTGTTGTCATCGACCTTGGGCACAAGATCATAAGTCACGTTCTTCATAAGGATGGTCATCTCTTCATCCATGACATCTTCCCACTTCTTAATCCCAATGACGTTCTCAAAACATGACGGATCCTGCTCATCCAAGGGACCTGTGAAGAAACATGAGATAAAACTCACTATGTTCCAGTCCTTGTACCGAGCTGGTAGAATAATAGTTTTCTTCGAGCTCCACAGGGCTTGACCCTGATCCACCAATTTTGGTGCTTCTTCTAATCCAGCTCCTCTTCCGGGCACACTAGGAGCATCGTTCCCCTACTTACTGAACCAGAAGCACCCTCTCCTGAGCTAGATGTAGTTGGAGCTCTTAGAGACACAGACAGCTTCACTAGAAAATCCCGAGCAGCTTCATTCTGCCTTTCATCAAACCTGTTGTAATGCCCCCACTCGTCACGTGGCATATAACGATGGGTCTGGCCGGAGCCCCACGTCATATGTCATAGACAAGCGACGGAATTACTTGTGGAAATCAAAATCTACTCGCATCCTAACTCAATACATTTTAGCGCAGCATTTTAAGTTACCATGAACTCAACTCAAAGAATGTCCACTAATTTACAAATTCCACATTTATATATCTCACACCAGGAATGTATACAACTCACACACACATGGCCTTACGGCCTTACAGGTGTCTCTTTACACAAATACATTTTCGTACATCGGCACGCAGGCCGACCACACATGAAATCCAACCACGATTCGCACGGCCTTTGAGGGCCTTTAGCAGCAAGCCTCCATTTCGCTCAAGCAATTCAATTCAAGCATCAATACCTGCAATTCATTATCCACCCGAGAGCGGCAAACAAAGTAACGGTCAGCTTTAGCTGACCACTTATAACGACTCTACCCCTTACCCGGGGTAGTGGTTCCTTCCCTGTATGCATTGTCATAATCATATGAATCAACACTACCAATCACGATCATATCACAAACGCTGGTATCCACCAGACGTTCCGTGCACTCAGGGCACCTTCTTGGTGTACCGGGTATCCCAGTCGTACACCGCCGATCAGAGGTTCTTCACTTGTTGGTTGGGCGGTTCAATCCTAGTCCACCAATCTTGCTATTGGTGGCATCCTGTCCATACCACTCAGAGGTACTACCTCACAGCATCCACAAACAACCAGAGCAGATCGACCCACACCATGTGATGTGGCAGCCAGGTCTATCGAGGCTCCCCTGACATTACCACCCATCGACCCCTCACCTATATCTGATCGACCCACACTATGTGGTGCAGCAAGCAGGGTCCTCCTCACATCCTCCCAGACATTTCCACCCATCGATCATCACTAATACAGATCAACCCACACCATGTGGTGTAACAAGTTAGGTTCATCCCGCATTTCCCCCAGCCATGCTACCCATTGATCTCTCAACATAACCAGGAGCTTATGCAAAGTCTCCTTACATCCATAATCCACATCCAATCATACATTCATCAAATCAAATCCACGGAGTCTTCACCGGTTTACCCATGATCATCACCAATCCAGACTACCCGTCCAGATGGGCTTCACACAGCATGCTTATGTCGTGCTCCACACTTCCGGCTCTAGATGCAAACTCAACCACGGAATCGCTTACGAAATCCACCTCTTGGTGGAGGATCCCACGCACATGCATAAAGAAAGGACTTCGATGTCCAAGAAGGAGATCGTTACCCTTGAAGATCGCTTCGGCGCCATGTAGTCGGATGGAAGTCACCGCCTCGGCTTTGCCTTCACGAATCCGTTCTCGGATCTTCAATCCGCACTCCGCAGCTCCTCCAGCAGTTGGCATTCCTTTCTCCTTTCCTTGCCTTGACCTCTCCTTTTCTCTTTCTCTCTCTTGGAATGAGAAGAAGAAGAAGAAGATGAGAATGAAGGGAATTTATCCCATTCTCGGCCTTTTTATCCACAGGGAAAAAGACTGGACCATTAGATCCAGAATAGGGAAATAACCGGCCAGAAAATTCTGATAAACACACTTTTCGGGCCTGACACGCCCAGTGACATGCCCGTGTCACAGGTCGTTACCTTAAGCGGCACACGAACCGACTCATTCTGACTTATCCAAAATAGAACATGGTCAGGGTACACGCCCGTGTCGGCCCAGTCACTCCCGTGACCCAGGGCGTGTAACCCACTCGACACCTCGTCGAGAGAAAATTGTCGACCTCTCGACACAGCGGGACACACCGTGTGACACGCCCGTGTCACAGGTCGTATACCCCTTGCTTGCCACTCGACGATCGTCGAGCGCAGATCGTCGACCAGAGGGGACACGCCCTCCGACATGCCCGTGTCGGATGGTACACGACCATGTAGCACGGTGTAACATCCCATTTCCATCTAGACCCATAGGAGTGGTTTTGTCCATGACTAGGTCATGACAAACCCTAGGAAGCCAGAAATGGGCCAAGAGATAGGAGACAAAATGTGGAAAATCATCATGGTCTGCAAATAGTAGAACTCTGAACAATGGTTTAGGATGACCATGGGCTACACCTTGACCCCAAGACCCTACCACAACACCCCTAATACCTTGGGAGGCCCATTAGAGCCATAAGGACCCATTGGGGTCAACCAAAGAGGCTCAGTTGACCAAGGTCAACCCTAGCCCTAAATGGGTCAAACTAGCCTACTTAGGGTCAATTGACCTACTCCTAGCCTAGAGGACCCCACCTATGCCCTCATAACCCTAAAGTGAGGTCAATGGGTCACTAAGGACACATTGGGGTCAGCCCTAGAGGCCAGGTTGACCCAAGTCAACTCAAGCTCCTAATCTGGTCAAAGTACCCTTACTAAGGGTATGTGACCTCCAAAGTGCAGGGTAACCCTACATAACCCTTCCTAGACCTTAGGGGAGGCCAATGGGTCACCAAGGACCCAATGGGGTCAACCCAAATGGTTATGTTGACCCAAGTCAACTCTAGCCCTAAAATGGTCAAAGTGCCCTTACCAAGGGGCATGTGACCCCCAAAATGCCCAACCAACCCTACTCAAGTCTTCCTAGACCTTAAGGGAGTCCAATGGGTCACCAAGGACCCATTGGGGTCAACTCAATTGGTCATGTTGACCAAGGTCAACTCTATTCTAGTGTTAGGTCAAATTAGCGTAAATGGGCTAACCCAAGCTCAAACTCATTTCCCCCACTTGGGCTAACCTCATTTTTATTATTAATATGAGTTATTGGGCTGCCAATAGGCTGGAGGAGAGATCAAAATTAGGCCATGGTGAGTAGGAGAGAGAAAGCTCCATTTTTCCTTTTAATGGAGGAGAGAGAAAGTGAGAAAAGAGGCCATTCATGGCCAAGGGAGATCAAGGGCCTCTCCAATTGATTCCAAAGGCTTAATACATTCCCCTCATCAGTTTTAAGGAGTTTAATAGCCATGGCCAGCCACCCAAGGTGGCTGAATTTATTTCCTCCAATAGGGAAGAGAGAGAAATAAGAAAGAGAAGACCATTCATGGTGGGGAAGGTGAATCACCCCTCCATTCTTTACCAATTAATTAGTATTCATATCCCTTATCAGTTTTGAGGAGTTTCCAAACGAATTGGGACAAAGGGGAGGTGAATTTCCATGGATTTTCTCCAAAACTGAAATTCCAATTCATGAACATTAATGGATTTGAAGTCATGACCCTCCCTCTCCCCCAACCCATTTGATGCTTTTAAAAGCTTCCATGGGTCAAGAGAAATCGTTTCCACCCTTCACCTAAAGAAACCGGGCGGTTTGGTAGTGAAGTTGCAAGCATCGGAAAGCTCCACCACCGTCCATGGCGCACCACCACCACACTCGACGACAAGCTCGGTTAAAGGTCCTCCTCTACTCCTTCTTCCGTGGGTAGATCTTAGGAATCGTTTAGGACAAGAATCGGACTCAATTGAGCCGATCCAAGTTTTCATTTTCATGGTTTTTCCAAAAAAATGGTGGTCGGGTTCGCCGGAAACCACCCCTCCGGCGGCCGTGCCGCCGCCCGGCGATAGCCCCCACCTCAACGAAGGTGGTGGCGGTGGTGGCCGGCCAGGGAGGTGGCCGTGTGGCCAGGAAATGCTCTTGGAATAAGCTCCAGGTTCGGCCAATCATGGCCCTTGGCTGGAGGAAGAAGATGACCAGGAGCCCCACGATTTGCTTTAAGATTCGTGCAGCATCATTTCTTTTAGTTAGTTTTGATTTCTGAATTTTCTGTCCTGTTTTCTGGGCTGTTTTGCATTAATTATTAAAAATACTTAGGGCCACCTGGTGGGACAACGTTCAATATGAAAGTTGTAGCCCTATGGGTCTACTGTAATCCAAAATTGATTTTGACCAATGTGGCCATCTGGTTGGACCAGGGCACCCATTTTGGTGGGACCTATACCTAGGGCTGACCTGAGATTCAAATGGATGCCCACCCTTCATCCCTTGTCCAAATTGGCTGAAATTTGGACAGAGGATCATTATTATCTATACCTAGGGCCTGTCCAAAAATGGGAATTTTTGGAGAAAATATTTCTATAGTTTTTATAAAAATTTAATAATCCATAAATAAATTAACTAGGTGTCCTAAACATCTCCAAACCCTCCCAAACTTTGGTGAGTGGTCCCTGGCATCAAAACCTAGTGCTGTACAAAAGTTTAGGACATTTGGATGAGTTTTGGTTAGGGAATCACCAAACCCTAGTTTGGCCTTAAGAGGGTACTTTTTTGATTACAAGTGCCCTATGGACTTAGGGTGGTCCCCTCCCCTCAACAGAGGCTTAGGTTTTGGACACTGACTTTGAATGTCTAATGTCACCCTCTTATGGAAAATGGGATGATTTAGGCTTGATTCACCCTAGGGTTCAACCAAAAACCAAAAAGGAAGGACTTTTGAGGGTTGTGAAGGACATGGGGGCAAATGCCCTTGCATGGACTTGGAAACCCAGTAGAATTTAGGGTAATGTAACCTAAGATCTCTGGTAGGAACTTTAGAAGAATTGGTGTAAGGTAGACACCTCAAAACCCTAACCCTAGTTTTAGGGTAGGAGCACAAAATTGAAGATTCAGCCACTAAAACTCCCCCAAATGTTATTAAACTTGAGTAGAATAGGTTTTAGGCCACCTAGAACCTCTGGTGATCTTTGTAGAATTTTATGGATTTATTTCTTGGTACTTCATTTGTTAATTACCAAAAGGCCCAAAATGAGGTTTGATTTTATTATGGATGTTATGTGCTTTAAAATATGATGAAACTTGGTCAGAGGTTATTATAGGTCTAGTTGATCATCTCTGAAATTTAGCACAATTTTCAACTAATTTTATTTGGTACTTCCTTCATTAATTTCAGAAAGGGGCTTTGGTAAAGAAAATTCATTATTGTTGATATATCTGATTAAAAATCCCGAGGCTTAGGTTTTGAGGTATTTAGGCCAAAGAGTACTTGTATAAATTTATTTATAATTTTTAGAGGTCTGTTTTCAGAACTTTCTTTGCAAGGCCATATTTTTGAGAATAGGATAATTAATTAATTTAGGGGATACTTCTTTCAAAAAAATTATGAAAATTTACTTAGAGGTTTTATGTGCCTTTACAATCATCCTGGAATTTTATCTGGATTTTTGGAAGTATTTTTATTGTACATCCCCTTTTAATGATTTATTTTGGAATAAATTGGAAATAAAATTTAAGGGCTAAAATCTTGCTGGAAAATTTGGAGATTCTGGATTTGTATATGATTACCCATCTTGCATTTATCATAATTTTAGTGTAGCTTTATCTTGCTTAAATCTTGTACTTCCTGTTCAACCCTGGAACTTTTGGCTTTTAAAATAAATACATAAATTAGCCTTTAAATTATGAAAATTAGGAAATTGTGGATTCAGTCTACATATGCCAATATAGACCTCTAATAATTATTATATGAGCATTGGATGATCATATGGCATACTTCCCTTTTTACGGGTCATATAGCTTAAGTGGTCTGCATTTAGCAAAACTGCAGGAAATCATTTGAGATTTGAATTAGAGCACATGTGTTGGGTTTTTGTTGGGTTGCTGGAAAGTATAATAGAGTTAGATGTATCATTGGAAGATAAAGTGAGTAGGGAGTTGTTTTGGCTAGGGTTTAGAGGCGCTCGGGTCCGACGAAAGATCGTCCCCCCGAGGTGAGTGGAGTCAAGTCACCTTAGGATTAGCCTATCGTAACATGAGGAAGTAATGGGTAAGGGAATCAACCCATAACAAAATAAGTACCTTGCGAAAGGAATGCTGGGCGTAATCCCAACACAGTTCCTAGTGCCCCTTGAGAGCCCTTCACAGGGAATACCGGGGGCAGTCCTGGGTTAATGTAAACTGTTTTAACAAGCTGAAAAGAGTAACTTAGTAATTAGGATTGCACAATTCACAAACACTGTTAGCACCAGAAGTTAGCTGGGAGCTTCGGCTCGGATGGTTAAAAGACGGACTTTGGTCCGGGGAGCTTCGGCTCGATTGTTTGTGACGGACGTGTTGGTCCGGGGAGCTTCGGCTCGGGTTTTGATTACGCTAAATTTGCATGTGCATAAAAGGAAAGGAAATTAAGGTGGTGGGTCTTCGGTATTGGAGGGTCGATGCACCGACGCCAATACGTTGACTCGGCAAGTGTGGTTAGCACTTTGCCAACAGAAGTCCGGTGCGCCAGCCGGCAAGAGTACGCAGGAGTCCGCTTCGTGCACCAAGCGTTGAGGCGTACGATAGGTCTGACCGGTAGTGCTTTACTGGTTTAGAGGTGGGCAAGGCCCAACCCACCGCTTCCGTCTGCCACTACGGAGGTATCCTGGGAGGTTACGGCTCCAAAAAGGGGGAACTAAAGGTCTGTGTGCACAGAGTCGTGTGTGTGTGTTGCACTTGCATGTCCATCATACCCACTTGCATGTCATAGCATAATCGTTACCTTTAACCTTGACATCTAAAGTATAAGTGGAATGGGACGCTTATACTTTAGGACCTGCAAAACGACTCTTTAGTCTATAAGCTTGTGTGGGCAAGTTTATAAATTAAGGTTAATTTTGATATATATAGTTACTACTGTTTGATCATCGACACCCCAACGTATAAATTGATATGAGACTTTTTATACGATGGGAGCCTTGCAGAAGACCCCTTGGCTTATGTGATTTCACATAAGTGAAGGTTACTTTTCATATTTCAACTTATGTCTACTCATGATATAGAATTGCTAGTATAGGTCCGCTGTCATCTGCTTTTGATTTTTCTCCACCTTCAAGTCCTCCCCTTTCTTCCTCTCCGCTCGGTGCCTAGGAGCCGTGGGGGAAGGGGCAGGGGATGATAGGACTTAGTCTTTTAGACTAACGGTTTTTGAACCGCATCATTTAGGGGATCGTGGAGACCAGCATGGAGGAGCAGCCCCAGAGACCGGTGCGCTTGGAGGTGGGGCAGTCTAGCACCGGAGTTCATACAGCCGGGACCGTGAGTCTCGACCTTGAGTAGTTTTTCTGCTTCCGCATGAGTGATTTTGTAGTGAGGCTATGATGTACCGGGCGTAAGCCCGTTTTGCTACTCTGATGTTTATTTCTGTGGACACTCCCTTCGTGGAGTTATATTTATTATGACATGTGATTCTCTGTGGACTGCAGTTTCTGTTTCCTTCATTATTCTTCTACTTTTCTGTGATCGAATTGGCCGGCAGAATCGGCGCTTTGTGGTGATGACCCTTCAGGGCGTGAAGGAGTCACCGCAAAACGGCGGTTCTGGGCCTAAGACCCCGGCGTCTAAAGAGAAAAAAAAGGGGGTCTTACAAGTGGTATCAGAGCAGACCTCGATCGAAAAGTAGCAGTCCACAACCCTGGGTCACCCCCGCACGAGTTTAGTTTGGGGACAAACTAAGCAGCGGAAGCAGTGGTGTGCCCATAAGGGAAATCACATTTAAAAGTCCAATGTATCTTGTCCATTCTTTCCATTTATACGCTATCTAACAATTGGAATCCTTCTTTGTAGCATGCGGCAAACCCTGCCCCATAGTAGGGAGCACTTTAGGCTGCGAAGGTCTCATCTTATAATTCTTTAGTCAATGAGTTAGACTCAACCCACTAGGAGACATGACTAACCATGATAACTTATAGTATGCCCTAGTTTGAAATATACTTTGGGTATGAACTTGGTTAAGCTAAGGAGATACCTAAAGAGAATAAAGGAGGAGTATAGCACGAGAATGGCTACCTAAGCCATAAACTCAGGTAGCCCTACAGTCCCTATCAAGGATTACTCAAATCGGAAGGACTGCTTTAAGGAGAATTGAGACCAATAATCCATTAGCAGAATGGTAGAAGACATATAGTCTCAACCCTCATGCCAGTAACAAGATTACCTGGAGACCACCATCACGACAAACACCGAAGGTCGGATAGGAATTCAGTTCGGAAGAGACCTAGTTGGGATTGGGAACATTTTGACCCAGATAAGATTGTCGTAAATATGACTCAGAAGGTTTAAAATATGGAGTATATCAACAGATTCAGGTTGGAACCCCAAGTCAAAGATTGATGCCCTAGGGATTGTGCACCCAGCTAGGACAGATATAACATGGTAATATCAAAGATACTCAGCCCAAGGCAGGTAGATGCTTATCTTTTGTTTATTGGGGGCGTGTCTTTTGTTTATTGGGCAAATTAGTTACTGACTTGGGTTTCCCTTAGATCTCATCTAGAAAAGTTTGCGTCATGAATCTGATTGCGAAGTAGGGATTTTATAGAGTCGTTGTCTACCCGTATAAGAGAGAAAAATTAATCATCGGAAGTTTGGTGTATCTCAGAATGTGTATCTCCCTGGAGTGAAGAAGGGCGTCATGGATTTTGTGATGCACGGCGAGGTCCGTCTCCCGATGAAGGTTAAGTGCAAGAACTTTTGGGAAACTATTACAGTCACTGCCCCGTTAGAGTGGAAGTTCGAGGATACAATTAGGGATTTTCATATACACGATTCCTCATCCGCACTCCGGGCATAATTATAAATGGAACATCAACGATAGACTGGCCGAGATATCTAGGGTCAGCCTGACCAGAAAGAAAACTTATGTAGGTGTTTCATAAGTTTTGTGAGTAGTTGATCATTATCATGGTGTGCTCAAGATGATCGTGTTGAATCAAGATGGATAGTGTACGTCCAAGGATAGAAGGTCAGTCCAGGCTTATCTGGGCTCTCGGTCGACATTCAACACAACTCTCCACCCTTGTACGGAAGGAGATGTAGGACTCCGCTTTCATCGATTCAGGACGAGAATCCGAAGGTATTTGGATCAGATTTTGTTGAAGATACCAAGGCTCAGGTGAGGCTGATCAGAGACAGGATGCTAGAGGCGCAGAGCAGACAGGCAAAGTACTATGATGTCCGACATCGTCAGGTGGAGTTTCAGGTGGGGGACCGAGTGTTTTTGAAGATCCGGCCCATGCATGGAGTTTCACGGGTGCGTGGTCGGAGGAAGAAGCTCAGCCGAGGTACATGGGCCCTTACAGGATCCTGGAGCGAATCGGGCCCCTAGCCTACAGGCTGGAGTTGCCACCAGAGCTGGCAGCTCTACACGACGTCTTCCACATTCTTCTTCGCTGAGGAGGGCTCTAGAGCAGTATATTTGACCACTGAAGGGTCGGTAGCTTCAGACCAGTCAGTTCTCTTGGAGCCGGTTCAGACCGACAACTGAAGAGTACGGGTCTTGCGTCGCAGAAGGTCCCATTAGTCAAGGTCCTGTGGAGGAACCACGGCCAGGAGGAGCATACCTGGGAACCGCAGGACCTGATGTGACAAAGATAACCAGAGCTGTTCAGTCAGGTATACCTCACAACCCCTCAAGATGTTTAATTCATTTTCCTGCTTTTAACTAGTAGGGCTGCTCTAGGAAGAGTAGAGACTAATCCTTTGTTTATTGGGATCTTGGCTTCATCAATTAGGCGAATTGGTCATAGATTTAGGTTTCTCTTTAAACCTAATTTAGCAAACATGGCGTCGTGATGGGATGTTACAAGTTTCTTTCTTCGGTAGAAAATTCCCGTAGGCTTAACCTTGATTTCGGGGACGAAATCTTTGTTTTGTTTATTGGGATTTGTAACATCCCATTTCCATCTAGACCCCTAGGAGTGGTTTTGTCCATGACTAGGTCATGACAAACCCTAGGAAGCCAGGAATGGGCCAAGAGATAGGAGACAAAATGTGGAAAATCATCATGGTCTGCAAATAGTAGAACTCTAAACAATGGTTTAGGATGACCATGGGCTACACCTTGACCCCAAGACCATACCACAACACCCCTAATACCTTGGGAGGCCCATTAGAGCCATAAGGACCATTGGGGTCAACCAAAGAGGCTCAGTTGACAAGGTCAACCCTAGCCCTAAATGGGTCAAACTAGCCTACTTAGGGTCAATTGACCTACTCCTAGCCTATAGGACCCCACCTATGCCATCCTAACCCTAAAGTGAGGTCAATGGGTCACTAGGACACATTGGGGTCAGCCCTAGAGGCCAGGTTGACCCAAGTCAACTCAAGCTCCTAATCTGGTCAAAGTACCCTTACTAAGGGTATGTGACCTCCAAAGTGCAGGGTAACCCTACATAACCCTTCCTAGACCTTAGGGGAGGCCAATGGGTCACCAAGGACCCAATGGGGTCAACCCAAATGGTTATGTTGACCCAAGTCAACTCTAGCCCTAAAATGGTCAAAGTGCCCTTACCAAGGGGCATGTGACCCCCAAAATGCCCAACCAACCCTACTCAAGTCTTCCTAGACCTTAAGGGAGTCCAATGGGTCACCAAGGACCCATTGGGGTCAACTCAATTGGTCATGTTGACCAAGGTCAACTCTATTCTAGTGTTAGGTCAAATTAGCCTAAATGGGCTAACCCAAGCTCAAACCCATTTCCCCCACTTGGGCTAACCTCATTTTTATTATTAATATGAGTTATTGGGCTGCCAATAGGCTGGAGGAGAGATCAAAATTCGGCCATGGTGAGTAGGAGAGGGAAAGCTCCATTTTTCTCTTTAATGGAGGAGAGAGAAAGTGAGAAAAGAGGCCATTCATGGCCAAGGGAGATCAAGGGCCTCTCCAATTGATTCCAAAGGCTTAATACATTCCCCCTCATCAGTTTTAAGGAGTTTAATAGCCATGGCCAGCCACCCAAGGTGGCTGAATTTATTTCCTCCAATAGGGAAGAGAGAGAAAGAAGAAAGAGAAGGTCATTCATGGTGGGGAAGGTGAATTACCCCTCCATTCTTCACCAATTAATTAGTATTCATCTCCCCTATCAGTTTTGAGGAGTTTCCAAACGAATTGGGACAAAGGGGATTGAATTTCCATAGATTTTCTCCAAAACGAAATTCCAATTCATGAACATTAATGGATTTGAAGCCATGACCCTCCCTCTCCCCAACCATTTGATGCTTTTAAAAGCTTCCATGGGCCAAGAGAAATCGTTTCCACCCTTCACCTAAAGAAACCGGGCGGTTTGGTAGTGAAGTTGCAAGCATCGGAAAGCTCCACCACCGCCATGGCGCACCACCACCACACTCGACGACAAGCTCGGTTAAAGGTCCTCCTCTACTCCCTTCTTCCGTGGGTAGATCTTAGGAATCGTTTAGGACAAGAATCGGACTCAATTGAGCCGATCCAAGTTTTCATTTTCATGGTTTTCCAAAAAAAATGGTGGTCGGGTTCGCCGGAAACCACCCCTCCGCGGCCGTGCCGCCGCCCGGCGATATCCCCCACCTCAACGAAGGTGGTGGCGGTGGTGGCCGGGCCAGGGAGGTGGCCGTGTGGCCGGAAATGCTCTTGGAATAAGCTCAGGTTCGGCCAATCATGGCCCTTGGCTGGAGGAAGAAGATGAGCAGGAGCCCACGATTTGCTTTAAGATTCGTGCAGCATCATTTCTTTTATTTAGTTTTGATTTCTGAATTTTCTGTCCTGTTTTCTGGGCTGTTTTGCATTAATTATTTAAAATACGTAGGGCCACCTGGTGGGAAAACGTTCAATATAAAAGTTGTATCCCTATGGGTCTACTGTAATCTAAAATTTATTTTGACCAATTTGGCCATCTGGTTGGACCAGGGCACCCATTTTGGTGGGACCTATACCTAGGGCTGACCTGAGATTCAAATGGATGCCCACCCTTCATCCCTTGTCCAATTGGCTGAAATTTGACAGAGGATCATTATTATCTATACTAGTTCCTGTTAAAAAATGGGAATTTTTGGAGAAATATTTCTATAGTTTTTATAAAATTTAATAATCCATAAATAAATTAACTAGGTGTCCTAAACATCTCCAAACCCTCCCAAACTTTGGTGAGTGTCCCTGGCATCAAAACCTAGTGCTGTACAAAATGTTAGGACATTTGGATGAGTTTTTGGTTAGGGAATCACCAAACCCTAGTTTGGCCTTAAGAGGGTACTTTTTTGATTACAAGTGCCCTATGGACTTAGGGTGGTCCCCTCCCATCAACAGAGGCTGAGGTTTTGGACACTGACTTTGAATGTCTAATGTCACCCTCTTATGGAAAATGGATGATTTAGGCTTGATTCACCCTAGGGTTCAACCAAAAACCTAAGGAAGGACTTTTGATGGTTGTGAAGGACATGGGGCAAATGGCAAACTTGCATTGACTTGGAAACCCATTAGAATTTAGGGTAATGTAACCTAAGATCTCTGGTAGGAACTTTAGAAGAATGGTGCAAGGTAGACACCTCAAAACCCTAACCCTAGTTTTAGGGTAGGAGCACAAAATTGAAGATTCAGCCACTAACCTCCCCCAAATGTTATTAAACTTGGGTAGAATAGGTTATAGGCCACCTAGAACCTCTGGTGATCTTTTTAGAATTTAATGGATTTATTCTTGGTACTTCATTTGTTAATTACCAAAAGGCCCAAAATGAGGTTTGATTTTATTATGGATGTTATGTGCTTTAAAATATGATGAAACTTGGTCAGAGGTTATTATAGGTCTAGTTGATCATCTCTGAATTTTAGCACAATTTTCAACTAATTTTATTTGGTACTTCCTTCATTAATTTCAGAAAGGGGCTTTGGTAAAGAAAATTCATTATTGTTGATATATCTGATTAAAAATCCTGAGGCTTGGTTTTGAGGTATTTAGGCCAAAGAGTACTTGTAGAAATTTATTTATAATTTTTAGAGGTCTGTTTTCAGAACTTTCTTTGCAAGGCCATATTTTTGTGAGAATAGGATAATTAATTAATTAGGGGATACTTCTTTCAAACAAATTATAAAAATTTACTTAGAGGTTTTATGTGCCTTTACAATCATCCTGGAATTTTATCTGGATTTTTGGAAGTATTTTTATTGTACATCCCCTTTTAATGATTTATTTTGGAATAAATTTGGAAATAAAATTTAAGGGCTAAAATCTTCTGGAAAATTTGGAGATTCTGGATTTGTAGATGATTACCCATCTTGCATTTATCATAATTTAGTGTAGCTTTATCTTGCTTAAATCTTGTACTTCCTGTTCAACCCTGGAACTTTGGCTTTTAAAATAAATACATAAATTAGCCTTTAAATTATGAAAATTAGGAAATTGTGGATTCAGTCTACATATGCCAATATAGACCTCTAATAATTATTATATGAGCATTGGATGATCATATGGCATACTTCCTTTTTTACGGGTCATATAGCTTAAGTGGTCTGCATTTAGCAAAACTGCAGGAAATCATTGAGATTTGAATTAGAGCACATGTGTTGGGTTTTTGTTGGGTTGCTGGAAAGTTAATAGAGTTAGATGTATCATTGGAGGATAAAGTGAGTAGGGAGTTGTTTTGGCTAGGGTTTAGAGGCGCTCGGGTCCGACGAAAGATCGTCCCCCCGAGGTGAGTGGAGTCAAGTCACCTTAGGATTAGCCTATAGTAACATGAGGAAGTAATGGGTAAGAGAATCAACCCATAACAAAATAAGTACCTTGCGAAAGGGAATGCTGGGCGTAATCCCACACAGTTCCTAGTGCCCCTTGAGAGCCCTTCACAGGGAATACCGGGGGCAGTCCTGGGTAACGTAAACTGTTTTAACAAGCTGAAAAGAGTAACTTAGTAATTAGGATTGCACAATTCACAAACACTGTTAGCACCGGAAGTTAGCAGGGAGCTTCGGCTCGGATGGTTAAAAGACGGACTTTGGGTCCGGGGAGCTTCGGCTCGATTGTTTGTGACGGACGTGTTGGTCCGGGGAGCTTCGGCTCGGGTTTTGATTACGCTAAATTTGCATGTGCATAAAAGGAAAGGAAATTAAGGTGGTGGGTCTTCGGTATTGGAGGGTCGATGCACCGACGCCAATACGTTGACTCGGTAAGTGTGGTTAGCACTTCGCCAACAGAAGTCCGGTGCGCCAGCCGGCAAGAGTACGCAGGAGTCCGCTTCGTGCACCAAGCGTTGAGGCGTACGATAGGTCTGACCGGTAGTGCTTTACTGGTTTAGAGGTGGGCAAGGCCCAACCCACCGCTTCCGTCTGCCACTACGGAGGTATCCTGGGAGGTTACGGCTCCAAAAAGGGGGAACTAAAGGTCTGTGTGCACAGAGTCGTGTGTGTGTTGCACTTGCATGTCCATCATACCCACTTGCATGTCATAGCATAATCATTACCTTTAACCTTGACATCTAAAGTATAAGTGGAATGAGACGCTTATACTTTAGGACCTGCAAAACGACTCTTTAGTCTATAAGCTTGTGTGGGCAAGTTTATAAATTAAGGTTAATTTTGATATATATAGTTACTACTGTTTTGATCATCGACACCCACATCCAAATAATTGATATGGGACTTTTTATACGATGGGAGCCTTGCAGAAGACCCTTGGCTTATGTGATTTCACATAAGTGAAGGTTACTTTTCATATTTCAACTTATGTCTATTCATGATATAGAATTGCTAGTATAGGTCCGCTGTCATCTGCTTTTGATTTTTCTCCACCTTCAAGTCCTCCCCTTTCTTCCTCTCCGCTCGGTGCCTAGGAGCCGTGGGGGAAGGGGCGGGGGATGATAGGACTTAGTCTTTTAGACTAACGGTTTTCGAACCGCATCATTTAGGGATCGTGGAGACCAGCATGGAGGAGCAGCCCCAGAGACCGGTGCGCTTGGAGGTGGGGCAGTCTAGCACCGGAGTTCATACAGCCGGGACCGTGAGTCTCGACCTTGAGTAGTTTTTCTGCTTCGCATGAGTGATTTTGTAGTGAGGCTATGATGTACCGGGCGTAAGCCCGTTTTGCTACTCTGATGTTTATTTCTGTGGACACTCCCTTCGTGGAGTTATATTTATTATGACATGTGATTCTCTGTGGACTGCAGTTTCTATTTCCTTCATTATTCTGCTACTTTTCTGTGATCGAATTGGCTGGCAGAATCGGCGCTTTGTGGTGATGACCCTTCAGGGCGTGAAGGAGTCACCGCAAAACGGCGGTTCTGGGCCTAAGACCCCGGCGTCTAAAGAGAAAAAAAAGGGGGGGTCTTACACACGGCGTGTTCCCTCTGTCCACCACTTTTGTCGACCAAATACTCTGGTGTCGACCAAGGGAGGACACGCCCTATATCACGCCCCCTGACAGGCCCGTATCACAGGGCGTGTACCTCCTGAAAATTTGTCGAACGAATTTCGTCGATCACGCGCCCAACTGCTCAACCCGAGCGGGACACGGCCTGGGACACACGTCCCAGGTTGTGTCACCCAATATTTTCCCATTTTGAAAATTGGGTTGTTACATCTGCTCTCTTGTAGTTCTACAGATGAACTACCCTAGTATGACGTCAATTCGTCAAATATCACATCACTGGAGACCACAAACTTCTGTATCTTTGGATCTATGTACTTTCAACCCTTCTTCCTCTCATTATAGCCAATGAAGACTAGCTTCCTTACTTTTGCATCTAGCTTCGTCCTTAGAGCATCTGGAATATGCATATAACAGGTTGACCCGAACACCTGAAGGTGTTCCATGTTGGGCTTCTCCTTAAACATAAGCTCATGTGGAGGCTTCACATTGTTGGGACTCGGGGGCATCTAGTTAATGACATATGTCGCACAGGAAATTACCTCAGCCTAAAAGGCCATGGGAATGCCTTTGGCATGAAACCAACACTTGCAGGTCTCCGTCAAATGACGGATCTTCCGCTCTGCAACTCCATTTTGTTCTGGATTGTGTGTACAAGAAAGCTCCATCTCGATTTCATGCTTTCAACAGAAGTTGAAGAACTTATTTGAATTGAACTCCTCTCCATTATATGTTCTCAACTTCTTTATCCACAAATAAAGTCAGCCTTCCACGAGATTCTTGAACTCCACAACCTTCTGGAACATCTCTGATTTATCCTTCACAAATTATACCCAAGTATATCTAGTGAATTCATCAACCAAAACCAACATATATCGACTTCCTCCAAGACTGGAGGTGATGGTCGGTCCCATCAGGTCACCGTGGATGCACTCCAACCACGCTTTACACCTGGTCAATGACTTATCAAATAGAAGGCGATAAGCCTTTCCATACTGATACCCCTCACATACATGACAGTCACCTAAGGACGAAAACTAGGTAGACCTTTCACCAGGCCTCTTGACCCCACAACCTTTAACTTATCCATCCAAACATGCCCCAGCCTTTCATGTCATATAACTGCGCTATCATTGACCCTAATCTTCTTAATATAAGAATTTGTTGATAAGACAAACAAGTCCTTCACTCTCCTTCCAACATAAGTTATGTCAGCTTTCACCGCTGACACGTTCCGGATAAATTTCACTTTTATCGAGCCAAACAAAAAGTGATACCTAATGTCTACAACATTGGTTACGGAGAACAGGTTTTCTTCATTCCAGACATGTGATAAACATTTCACAAAGTGAGTGACCCCTTATCACTGCCTAAAGAAATCATACCCTCCTTCTCGACTACATGAATAGTATCATTAGCAGTAATAATAACATCATTACCTGAATATGCCTGCAGAGAAGAGAACTTTGACTTGTCCCCGGTGAGATGATACTCACACACCTAGTCAATGATCCAGTCATCCTTAAAGTTGACAGAGGCCATAACATGAATAGTTGCAGATATATCTGTCGTGAAAGCATTCCCCCATCCACCTTCATCTTCCTTGGATTTAGCTTATCTTTTTCCTACAACGTGTCTTGACTGAAGATTAACTCTGCAGTCATTCCTGATATGATCAAGCTTATTGCACATGTACCATCTTGGTCATCTTCTTCCTCCCTTCATGCTTAGGAGCCTTGATATTTTCCTACTATGATGAAGTAGATGGACCATCTTCTACAGATCTCTTCTTCTGCCTATCTCATCTCATCTTCCTTTTCCCAGAATAAAGAACCTCACTATTTCCCCTTGAGATAGTGTATATAGTTATCTGTCTTGCCAAGCTCTCCTACGAAGCAATTAGATTTTTCAGCTCCAGTAATGATGGTTGATTGACCCAGCCCTGCACAAACGTACCAAAGGCCACATATTCCTTCCACAAGCCAAGCTACATTCTTCTTATTAAACAGGTCCTCCAAGGCCATCCAGATCTCAGCAGCAGACCTACATCCAATGATGTGGTTGAAAAGCTCCAGTGAGATTGTCCGCTTTAGTATGAAATCCGCCTTCACATTTGTTCTCCTCCAAGCCCTCATTGTCTCAACATTTCCTCCAGCAGCAACTACTTCTTGTCTGTCGTCTCCACAAACGATCTCCCAAAGGTCCTCGCCCAGAAGATAGCTCTTCGTACAAGACCTCCACTTCTTAAAGTTGGTATGCGTGAGAAGCTCAATTCCAAGACCTCTTGCATAACTGGTCTCCATTGATGTAACTCTGGTTTATTTGAAACTTCCAAATGACTAACAAACCTTTGTGGTTGACCATTGATAACTCCTCTATCTCTCTGATACCATGTAAAATTTTATGAATGCGGGAAAGGTCGCAGGAACGCTCAACCAAACCAAGTCAAATAAACTAGAAGTAGTAGAAGAACAAGTAACACAATAAAATTAATAGTCTTTTTTACAATGCGAGATTTACATTACGAGACATGATTTTACAATACACCCGATGAAAGCAACAAAAAATAGACAAGAACAAAAACGACGGACTGAACTCAGTAACCACTGAAGTTGCCTATACGCCAAGTCGCACAAGGCTAACTGCCAAGCCGCGTGAACTGCTGCTTATTGAATGCTGAGGAAGATAACTCTGTCCATGCTTCTTAGTCGCCTAATCGCGAGGTCGCCTGACCGCAGAAGTCCGCCGCGACCAGATACTGCTGAACTAAACTGGGAAACAATCAACCCGCTAAAGCCGAGCGAACTGCCATATTGAACTATCCGCAACACCAAGGAAGAAGACTTCTAGTCGCACAAACTGCGACCTACTGGTAACCACAAATTGTTATCCGTGAACTGAACCACACTAGTTTGCCTAGTCACTCGGTGCTATTTGCACAGCCTGCATAGCACAAGTCAACTTCACTTAGTCGTGCGGTTAATCAAGTCTAACCGCAAGTTCAAGAAGCAAGCTAAGTTCGCACTATTTATAGGCGACCAGGGGAGTGTTGTTACCGCTCATAAGCGATAGAATGACCCCCGACAAACCGCGGCTAGCAGCAACAGACCGCAAACTAGGCAACCAACCCAGACTGGACACTCGGATAATTTGTCCAAGTCACAACACCAGCGGTCTCTAGAATTAGACCACGCACAGAGAACCAGGCCTCCACCAAGAACTGGACTACACTTGCGCAAACACCGTAGTCGATGCGGCCTAAACCACCTTCCACGTACAAACCACGCGACTTCTTATTGATCCAGAGAACCTGTGGACTGAGCGGTCTCCGCGGTCTCACAAACCAGACTGCGTTGTCCGCTGTTAGTCAATACCTAATCGTAGCGGGCAGTCTTCTGGGAACAACTGTTTGGACAGACGACAAGAAGAGAAGTAGCCGAATAGTCGGATAGTCGCCAAGGTCTATCTGCGCTACCCGCGGTCTCTGCGCTCTGCGCGGTCTGCCCTCCTCAGACTGGCCACTTCGACTTCAACATTTCCAACATGGCACGTGCCGGGTGTGCCACCATATGGGTCCGCCCCCGTCCCGTCCCATACCGGTGGCGGCACTCTTTGGTAACCGACTTGTAGCGGCAAGTTTAAGCTATATATATATATGTACATGTGGTGGCAATTTTTGAGCAACAGATCACATAGATATATATAGCAAGGTAAGCTACGGTTAGGAGATGTGGCTGAGGTAGAATACTGGTAGGGAAGTCGAGTTGTGGCGGTACTAGTTGTAATGGCCTGCAGTCCGCCACAGTTCACAATATACATAACATAACCGAGTTTTAGTTTTATCTGGTTGTGACATTACCATATGGTCCGTATAATAAAATCACAAGTTGTAAGATGCCATTATAGGCATGTGCAGAAAAACCGAAAACCGCACCAAACCGTAAAACCGCACCGCACCGTAACCCATTTCAAACCGAACCGATCGGGCGCGGTGCGGTTTGGTTTTGGAGGTCTGAAAACCGCACATGTGCGGTTCGGTTTGACTTGAAATTCTTAAAAAACCGGCCACACCACACCACACCGTGAGTCAATTAATTGCCTGAAATTTTTTGAGTTCACTTAACCCATTATAAAACCGGAAGTCCAATACCGCAGGTCTATCTTCTAGTAGTCCATTTCTTAGTTTAACTTTCTAATTTTATAATATAATTAATTATTTAACATAACAGCGTAAGTGCCTAACCTATCTAAATAAAAGTAGGAACTATAATTTCTGCCTGTGATCAGCAAGTTGAATCATGTTCTATGATTTTAAATATTATTGATTGTATACAAAAATACATATGAACTTTGATTTCTGCACATTGTTTCTGCCTTAACCTGCATCATTGCACTATGCATGCAATTAAAAAGGGATTTCTGCATATTGTTTTAACCACAAAGCTAATTTTTGTTCAATATTATGTTTTTACATATAACTGTCTAAGCTATGCTATGCATGAAATACAATTCCCTCTGCATGAACACTCCAGTAGCTCATTTGTGAAATTAATTAGTAGTGTTACTGCCACCTCTTAGGCATAGCTTCATCATACTGAGGATTGCATGCAATTAAAAATGGAGTTTTGTAATTGATCATGTTAAAATTATCTTTTCAATTGTCTGCATAGAAATCATACAGAAATTGGCACTTCAGACAATTAGTGTAACCTATTTTTAACCGTCAAGTAGGAAGGACCGAAAAATTTGTCAAAAACCTAACTGACACCAAACCGCACAGCGCGATTTCGGTGCGGTGCGGTTTTGGGATGTCAAAAACCGCACCCCTGCCGTGCGGTTTCGGTTTGCCCCCAAACCGCACTGAACCACACTGCTTGCAGGCCTAGATGCCAATAATAAAGACTTTTCATTTCATTAAATACACATTCATACATGTGACCAAAACTTAGATCATACATATTATATAACTATGCTATAGGCATCATATATGTTGAAATTTTGAGTGAGGTCGGGAGGTCCACGCTCGGATGTCTAGTCACCGGCTATCGCCGACGATATCTTTATCGTCCGGCAATAGTGGATTTTTACCGAAAATGCATCTTCCCCGCCTATAAATAGGGGTCCTGACCCCCTCATTTTGTACTAGATTGTGATGCTGCAGTTCATGTTAAGTGTTGCGGTTAAAGTTCCTTTAGCTGCGCGACAAGGAGAAGATGTCTCTTGTTAGCTTGTTTGCAGACTGTGCGACTAGCACTTGGCGACTAGCGGCTAGTACTGGCGGTTTGGTCAGTGGTAGCCTCAGCGTGGAGTAGCGGCAGCAGTGGCAGTTTGCGGCTATCGCCGGGAAGAATCGGATATCGCAGCGATATCACGCTTTGGGCGACTTGAGCAATGCTTCTTCCCGTAGTCCTCCTGCAGTCATATGGCTTTTAGTCTCACGACTTGTGCGGTTTGGCAACTAGAAGTGCGGTTTGGCGGCTTGTGTTCTCAGTTATGCAGTTTTGTCTTGTCTATTTTTTATCTTCATCTATTGCAACGCGAAATCATGTCTCGTGATTATATGTCTCGCCTTGTAAAGCATGAAAATATTACAAGTGTTTGCTCTTGCTTCTGTCTCACTAGTGGTTTACTCTTGCTTCTTCTCTTACTAGTGTTTATTGCTCTTGCTTCTTCTCTTACTAGTTGTTTTAGCTCTTGGTTGGTTGAGAGTGGTCATGTGACCTCCTTATCTTAAATATTTACAATGTAAACTACTACTTGAGCAATTATCTCCTTTGTGATTATCACTAGAAGTGTTGCTTACAACTTATATTGTTCTTCCATTTCTCTTCTTCCATTCCATAAGTGTAGTATTACAGTAGCCGCAAGCAAATGGATACACGATTGAGGTTTAAAATTTCTCAAGCATGTCAGCAAGTTAGGCTAAAGTCAAATTAAATTCTCATGAATTACCCCTTCACGTATTTGATTGTGTAAACTCAAGAGCAATTTGAACTTATTTGCAAATGGAGCACAAGCAGGTCTTATATTCATTCACATTCTTCAAAGGAGATTATACGTAGCCAGACATGATTTTGCTAGTACACAAGTACAACAGAAAGAGTAAAACAACAAGCCGAGAGGACAGCAATGGAGACCCCGAGACCGCCCAGTCCGATCAATATCGCTGAAGCCCGACTGCAACTGCTCATCATAACATGGCACACGAGTCCGCCGAGAACCGTGAGGTCAACGGACACACTAGTTATTCGCTGCTGCTGAAAACTGAGGAACAGACTGCATACCGCCTGAGATCGGCGGACTGGTTATTGGAACTTGAACAAGCTGAGCTAAAACTGACAAGCCGCATGAAGCGAGCAGCTGAGACCGCAGAGACCGCCACTTTAATGCCCAACTCCTTGCCTGCTCTTGAAGCTAGCCGCGCGACCTGCACACATCAAACCGTCAGCACTACTCAACCCGCGCGACAGAAAATCGCAGACCCAACACTTGCATCAACCCACTTACTGTTCACTCTGTTACTGTAGCGTGCCGAGGGTTTCTATTTATAGGTCGAGGTGAGTAAGTTCTGGTCCCACCCTAGTGAATAAATCACCACCCCAGCCGCGCACATAGCAAAACATCTGTCTCGCTGAGTCCGCAAAGACTTAGCCATTCCAAGCAAACCGCCATGAGCAAGACAGCCGTAGGTTCTTACCGGCATTCTTGGAAACAGACCGCCTCACACTATGCGGACAAGGTACAGTTCGCGACAGTCCGCACACCTCATCACATGGAAACCAACTCCTCCGTGACATTCGCACATACAAAGGCAATCCGCACACCAAGAGCAAAGCCTCATCCGCCACAAGTCCACGACCAAGGCATTCGCCCTGTCACACGCGGACTTTGCGGATACTACTGCGGACACACTGGCTTGTCACACTGTGACCAGTCCAGTAAAACACCAAAAGGCCTAAGCGCGAGCTCGACGGATTAAGGCCCAGTCTGCTAATACCCAAAGCAGTCGCCAATTCCACAAGTAAGCAGATCGCCATTCCACAAGGTAAGCAGATGCCAATTCCACAGGTAAGCAGATGCCACACTACTGCACAGCTCCCAAACAAACGGCCAACTGCCGACTCCTACACCAGCCGCATAGTCCGTCAGCATGCTCAGTAACCCACTTCCACTTCACAAATTTCAACAGGATGTATGAGAACAACTTGTACATACATGTCACATGACTATATTTGGTGAATAGACTGATGGTGTAACATCATGAATTCAATGACGCAGTTCTATGAGAGCTTAAATTTCTTGGGGAGCATCATTGTACATTTTTTGAAGTGAACATCCGTTTAAAACCCTACCAAAAAGTTGTGCAACTTTTGTATACTATTCTGATTTTATTTATTTATTTATTTGCATGTTTTGTTTTTATAATTGTTAATGTGTGATTAAGGATTCTCTCAATCATGTTGGAAGCATGGTGGCCAATGATTTCAACCAAAAGGTTATATATTTTCTAGCATTTTGTTGGTACATTTTTGTTCTTCTTACATTATAATTATTGCAATGCGTCAATCAATATACTTTTTTGTGGTTCCATCTATCTCTCTTTATATTGACAAGAATATATATGTCAGGATTATGTTGTCCTCTTTAATAAATAGGATGATAAACAACATAATTTGAATTTGAATGAGTGAGTACCAAATTTTTTAGGAACCAATGGATCGAAATTAATGAAGAAAAACAAGCAATCAATCACAAAAAATACATAGATTTAAGTGGTTCGACAATTTTGCTTATATCACGGCCGCACTAGGATTTCTCCTCTTTTCTTTAAGTTTTCAGTTACAGAATCGAGAAACAAGAAAGTCATTTTAAAAGTTGAAGTCTAGAGCTATAGTAATATTAAAATAACGTAAATATCTCTGCCCACAGAATGCTTCGAGGGCGTAAAAAGTAGTGGATGAATCAGCAGTACAATCAGACTCCACATCTCTAACAGATTGCTTTTCTTCTGAAGATTGTTGTTCGTTTATCTAAATTAATGTTATTCTGTATTTTCTATTTTTATCTTCATTGTAATCTAGAAGATCATAGTTTTTTGTCACACGTATCAAGTGATTCTTAAGGCTCTATTTGTTTTGGCGTTTCACTTCCTCGTTTTGGGCAAACGCCGTCGGAAGGAGGGTAAACAAATGAACCTCCGGCTGCGTTTGCTCCGTTTCCACCCGCCCACCTTGAGAAACGCCCCAAAAAAGCTCCGTTTGGAGCAGCAGCCACCTCCCCCCTCCGGTTTGAACTCTCTGTTTCCACCCGCCGGATCCACCCACCACCGCTAAACCAAATGAAGCCTAAGAAGACTAGAATTATTACTCTAAAAGGTATAATTTGTGGATGTATGTAGCTTTGTTCTTTCTTCTCAAATAATTCTAGTCGCATGAGCAGAATCCAATAGCATGCATGTACGTGCAGAGCCTAGTAGCAGGTACAGATGAAGGCAACAGTCAGTGGCGAACGCATGAAATTTTTCAGAGTTGGCAGAATTAAAAATTGTTATATTCATCAATTTTATCATGACCACAAAGTGTTAAACTTTGTTTTAAAAGAAATCTAATGCAATCCAATAAAGTTTCCAAGCTGGTGTGATAATCAGTTCGAGCTTGGTCAGATTGTGTGCACATAGCAATTTCCAAGTCTTGTTTTTGCTTCATCAAATCAAGGCAAGTTTTCAAGCACTTGTTAAGGATGCTACTCTGATTTTCACCATGAATATCTAATATGTATTTATGCTTCACACAAAATGCCTAAGTCCGTCTTGAGCTTTGAGAATGACGGGAATAGAGCGTCTACGGTTTAAACCTTCGCTAATATTATTTTTTAAAGAATAGGTATTATCGTATTAGCCATGGTTTAAATCGTGGCTACTACTATTTAATTATTTTTTAAGAATATGGTATTACTTTTTGCCGCGGTTTAAAATGTGGCTAATGGAATTGAATTTTTTTAAAAACGAATTGAATATTAGCCACACTGTAAACCGCGACTAATACTATTTTTTAAAAAGAACGGAGTATTTGTCACGCTTATAACCGGGGCTAATACTATTAATTATTTAAAACACAAGGTATTAGCCACGATTTATACTGTATTAGCGTGGCTAATACTATTAATTTTTTTAAAAAAAATTTGAGTATGGGCGGTCGCCCACACTCGTCCCAAGATGATGTTGAATTTTCTCAAAGCGGTCAGCAAGGTAGCCTAAAGCTAAATTAATATTCTCAGAACTACCCAGTTCACACTTTGATCATGCGGAAGCCCAAGGAGCAAGTTTAACAACAACAACAAATGGAAGAACAAATATGTCTTATATTCATTCACACTTCTTTACAAGACGAGGTATACGCAGCGAGACATGATTTCGCTAGTACACAAGCTACAAACAGAAAAAACAAAACAAGACGGGCGGACAGCACTGGAGACCGCCGAGACCGCCTCGTCCGCCAAGGTCGCCCAAGCCGCCCAAGCTGCAACTGCTACAAGCCGAATAGCACACGGAGTCCGCCGAGACCGCGAGGTCAAGCGGACACACCGTTATTCGCTGTCTGCTGAAGAATAGAGGAACAGACCGCCTACCCGTCTGAAACCGACGAACAGGTTATTGGAACTTGATCAAGCTGAAGCAGAAAAACTGACAAGCCGCCGAAGCGACCAGCTGAGACCGCAGAGACTGCACACTTCAATGTCCAACTCCTGGCTCCTTGAAGCTAGCCGCGCGACCTGCACACAGCACACCGTCAGCACTACTCAACCCGCGCGGACAGAAAACCGCAGACCGCAACACTTACCCAAACCCAACTTATTGTTCACTCTGTTACTGTAGACCTGCCGGGGGGTTCTATTTATAGGCGAGGTGAGGAGTGTGGTCACCACCCTAGTGAATAGAATCACCGCCCCAGCCCACGCGCTAACACAACCCAGTCCGCCAAGTCCGCATGGACTTGACCAGACCTCCAGGAGCCAGAACAGAAAAAAGGCCAGTCCGCCTCTATGCGGACTCACATGCTGCCGACCTGCCTATCACTGACACAAAGCTAGTCCGCCCAAGGCAAATAGAGCTAGACCGCCACCCAATACAGCATGCGGACACCCCCGCAACATAAGCTGCAACAGCCCGCAATACCATACCACGCGACTCCGCGGACGCCAAAGCACGAAAAAGGGCAGAGTCCGCAAGCTCTACCCGAACAGCTCTCCACAAAGGTCACTTGCCGGACTCCAACACCAGTCCGCGCAGTCCTCCACAGCAGAACATCGTCTGCTGTACCAACTGAGCTCGGCAAGGGCCACAGCCAAACACCAAGGCCAGTCCGCAACAGCGGACATCGCGGACTCGTCAGTCCGCAAGCCTCCCACGGATAAGGCACACAAACCGCTGGTTAGCACAAGCTTGCAACAAACAAGGCCGCAGAACAGAGCACGACCTACAGCCCGCAAAACTCTGTCCGCTCAGGCCGCTCCTCAATCAGCCAAGCCACCAAGGCAGCCAACACCCTGTCCGCAGACAGCAGTCCGCCCAGGCCGCGGACTTAGTCCGCACAGGCCGCTCAGACCACAGGCTGCTCAATCAGCGAGCCACAAAGACAGTCACCACTCAGGCCACAGACAGCAGTCTGCCCAGGCCGCTCAGACCGCCCGGCCTGCCCATCACCCACTTCCACTTCACAAATTTCAACAAATTGGTCCGCCTCTGGCAACAGTGTTAGGGAACCGAGAACGGATCTCACATGCACAATTGCAATTACAGAGTTAAACAATAACACAAACAATTAGCAAAATCAACACCCTACATGTATCAACTCACGCCCATTCAATTTCATGCAAAAATAAAATTGAATGCATGAATACAATGGACGTAAGATAAATCAAGATCCGATGAAAGGGCACTACGAATGGAATCAGATACATTCACCCGCTAAGATATAATAAGACTTTTTATAATCTGTCGAATAATAGACGCACATGATTCACACATGAACCTTCAACGTCGGATGATGACGAATCACCGCCGCCGCATGCGAGGAAATCCAAGCCAGGATGAACACGCCACAGTCTTGCAGCAAAAATGAAGATCACCTGAGAGGAAATCCAAGTCGGGATGAACACACCACGGTCTTGACGCATAAATGAACATCATGAGGCCCTGGATAGAAAATTCTCGGCCCTTGCTACCTAACGTCGGCCAAAACCCACATAACCTCCGGCAACAAAAGCACCCACCGCCTGTAAAAATTGTGATCCGCAGAAAATGAGAAATTAGGTGCATGAACACTCAACCTATCCGAGCCCAAGCAAACCAAATGCCAAGAGAGCAAGAATCTTGTACTATAAAAAATCTTTACAAAGCAAGACATACATGACGAGACATTATTCGCCGATGTACCCGATGGAAGCAGAAAAAAATACAAGGCAAAGAACAAGTCACGCGGTCTCAAGAAGTCGCCGACCCTGCCAAGCTGTCTAGGGAGTCTGTTGAAGCTGCCTAGTCGCAAGACCGCAACAAAGCCGCGCGGACAACACGCTATTCCACTGCTAAGAAGAACTCTATCCGCTGAACAGCAAGCCGCCTGACTGCGAGGTCGCCTAGCCTCCAGATCACGTGAACTGCTGCTACCATCGAACTGAATAAGCCGTCCAGAGGCGGACATCTTATTGAACAAGGAAACAAGTTGCAGAAGATAAGACCTCCTGGTCGCAAGCCGCAACCTACTGCTAACCGCTGGTTGCAAACCGCAGAATCCGCACTGACCCTGACCGAAGTCAAGAACCAAGTATCTGGCTCCTCAGCACTATCCGCACAACCTGCACAGCAAAAACTGATCAACCTCTTCAAGCAGCACGCATAGAAAAACCTAACTGCAGCAACCTCCCGCGAGTTCACTTACTGTTCACTCGGTTGTCTTTGATGTGACAGGGGGGATCCTATTTATAGAAGCGGAGAGTAGTGTGATCACCGTCCTAATTGATAAGATAACTGCCTATCTCGTGGAGAGCACCAATTGTATCCGCCAAGCTGCTGACACAAAAACAAGTCGTCGCGACTAGACCAGACATCAAGCCTGTTTAGGTCGCACCACCACAACAAGATCCCCAGCCAAGCCGCCTAACCACAAGGGCAAAACATGGCGCCAACCAGGCAGACTCTAAATACAAAACCAGTTCGCACTCATGCGGACACCGATCCAGTCCGCACTCCACGAACTTGCAACCAGAACATAACTGACAGCTGACGAGCTCAACGGTCAAAAAACCAGACCGCGAGCTTTGTGCGACCAATAAGACTGAGCCACCCTGGAGTTGGTGCAGAACCAGACCAAGTCCGCAACACCGGCCAACCCGGAAACTCTGTGGATAACCTTCATATCTGCCCGACTACTCCAGGGAACAGACCGCCAACCAAAAGCAAGCCGACCAGTCAAGTCGCCGCCCTCTGTCCGTACAGGCCGTGCAGATAGACCGCCCAGGCCACCTAGGCCGCCCACTTTCACTTCAAAAAATTTCAACAGCTCAATTGGTGTTGAGAAGTGAAAGAACTTTATACTCCAAGATCTGCTTGCTGTGTTTGCTCGAAGTCACAAATTTTACTTTGCACTGTTTCCCGAGAATGCACGTCTCACAGAAGTCAAGCTGTCACCTTTTTACTCCTTTCAGCAGTCCTTTCTTGTACAGCTCCAACAATCCTCTCTCGCTCATGTGGTCAAGCCTAGCATGTCATAGCAGAGAGGTATCTCATCTATCATTGTAGAAACTGCTGAATATCCAGCTATTGTAGTGTCGATCAATCTGTACAGAGTACCTGAGCGCTCGTCTTTCATTACGACTAGAGCGCCTTTCTTTACCAATGTAGGAGTAACCGGCCGCCTCTAGAGTGCATGAAGAAATTAGGCTCTTTCTTAAATCAGACGTGTATCTGGCATCTGTAAGTATTCTGACAGTTCCATCAAACATCTTGATTAGATACTGTCAATATCACAACCCGCATTGTCTCAACATTTAAGTTATATCAGAGTAAGAGAAAATACGCGTTGTGATGCCACGTCGTGCAGGGGATAACTGCAGGCGTTCAGGCAAAACCCCAAACTCTACAGTTTAAATGAAATTCATGTGTTATTAAGTAAAAACTAGTTTAAATTGGATGACCGTATCCCTCGGCACAGTAGATCAACTAGTCCACAAGTAAAAGTATAGTTATACACTGCGGAAAATACTTTAGTTATGTTGATTGACACCCTACATGAGTATAAACATCCCCAGAGGACAACTCATGACATACAAGACTCTAGATTTATTATAAGTACAAAAATAATTTTTACGTTAGCTAGAAAATAGTATTTTGATTTCAGAAATATGAGATGTATGAAGTACGAGTAGTAAAGCTTTTATAGGTGAAAATACCTAACATGCAACCTAACATAAAATATTCTCATAGAGCAAGTAAAAATAACCACAAAAGGCAGAACTAGCAGCTTAATAAAGTATTCAGTAATGCTAAACAAAATTATCTGTGGGCGTCAACAAATTGACACGAACCCACTGCTCAGTATGAGTGTCTGTACTAAAAAGAAAATAAGGAAGTACCTATCAAGGTAGTGAAAACCTCTTCAACTCTGCAGTCTACCAGCAAACACCAACTCTAGCCGCTCAATCGGCTACTGCTCGGAACCTGAGGCATTCAAAGAAGGAACACCTCAGCAAGAAATATAAGTGGCAAACGAAACTGCCAGTAAACAAGGAGTAGCAAGATTACTATTCTCAAACCTGAATCGCTGTCAAAAGAAAACACAACAAATTATCTAGAGATTTAAAGTTAAAAGGTCAAGAAATTTGCACCAAGTGCGAACGGAGTTATACTCCAAAAACAATCTGCGAGGAAAGACGGAAATAGCGTAAGATTTAGGAAACGAAAACGGGGTAAATGCTCAATAAACATGTGAATCATTGACACCGTAACGCAACCGGATCTGAGTCGGGACCAAACCGGTCAAACCCGAACTAACAGACCCAAACATCTCAAAAATGGAACTGCAGTGGTCGCCATCTGATCCAGCACAACCCAACAGCCCAAAAACGAGACCCAAATATGCCCGAGTGTAATGATTCACGAAACTAAGCCAAACAAACCAACCTCATATAACCAAATACCCATAAACCCAAGTTCAACAAATTCAATAGAAAACCGACGAGTCTAGCTTGGCAAGACTAAGCCTTAGTGATACACGTCAAATCGGTGAAAGGACACAAAGCTAAGGCAAAAGCGTCGAGTACACTTGACGCCGCGTCGAGTGTAGTCGACACACTCAACGCCTTAACACAGCACGGCGATGGCATTGAGTGAGTCCATCTCACTCAACGCTTAAACACAGCGCGACGGCGTTGAGTGAGTTTATGTCAACGCTTTTACTTAACTTGCCGAAATAAAAATGACGGTGTTAAGTAAGTTAAGCTCACTCAACGCTGTCAACGCTTTTACACTTGGACTCCAAAATTCATGAAGGCGTCGAGTGTATATAGCTCACTCAACGTCGCGTTGAGTGTATGCAGCACACTCAACGCCTTCTGACTTAGCATCGAATACTGATGGCGTTGAGTGTAAGCAGCACACTCAACGCCGCGTTGAGTGCACTCATCGTACTCAACGCTTTCTGACTTAGCGTCAAATACTGATGGCATTGAGTGTAAGCAGCACACTCAACGCCGGGTTGAGTGCACTCAATGCCGGGTTGAGTGCACTCAATGCCGGGTTGAGTGCACTCAACGCCGGGTTGAGTGCACTCAACGCTTTTACACTTAGCGTCACAAACTACTCAGCAAGGCGTTGAGTGTATGCAGCACACTCAATGCCTCGTTGAGTGCACTCAACACTTTTTAACTTAGCTTCACAGACTACTCTGCAAGGCATTGAGTGCATTCAACACACTCAACACTTTTTAACTTAGCTAAAAAACTGAACTACTACCCTAAGATTTCACTCAACGCTTAAGGCTATATACACTCAGCTCCACTCAAAGCTTCTAGACAGAAACCTGCCCGAGGGTTATCATTCCCAATAGTCATATACTAACTATTACTGACTAAATCTAATCGGCCAAAATCATAAAAAATTTCTTGTTTACCTGGACTAACCGACAGTTGAATCTAATTTAGACTGAGGTCCATGAAGGTGAATTTAGACAGACCAACTGACTTATTCCCAACGTGTTTGTCTAGGCTAACAATCATAAGAGATAAATTTACCACACAAGCAGTAGGTTGTCCTTAGTCAAAACCCACAACACTCCTAAGATCTATAAAGAAAAGGTAGTAAAACACAAAGAGGCAAGCAAACTTGGCAAGAATGAAAAAAAGACCACTTGCCCCAAGATCTATAGGAAATCATTTCGACATGGAGGAAAATCTCACTCTAGACCAAACATTCTGTTCCGGGAGGAAATCAGGAGAAAACGAAAGAGAAAGAAGAACAAGCAAGGGAAAAAATCACCACTTGCCTAAAATCACCCGAAATTCGGCCAAGCAACGCCCCACCTCACAGATCTAGTCGCAAGAACACTTGAGCAACAAAACCTGAATCTTTTGAGAGGCAAATAGGGTAAAAACCGCAGACCTAGACCTCTAAAAATCCAAAAACTGGAAAAGCTTACCGTAGAAACGTAGATCTATGCGAGATCTATCCGGATCCACTCTCCAAAGGTGAAACCGAGCACCAAAGCTCCAGAAATCGGTGGCCGAAGGCGTAGGAATGTCCGGCGCTCTCGTTCTTTTGCAACAGGCCGATGGTTTCACGAGGGAGATAATGAACAGGGTTTTGACACGATGGGTTCTATTTATACTTCCTTATTCGATTATTATAATAAAATATCTTAATTAATTAAATAAAACGTCAAAACGACCCGAAAATCAAACTTACCCGAAAATTTAACGAAAATCGCAACATAGCTAAATACCGGCGCTACAAACCCAACGACGCAGTCGAATTTAAGATTCGATGAACCAAACTTGGGTAAACACCTCCCGAAGCCAAAACACAAGCATTCACAAAGACGCTCCGTCGAGTCACCAAAACAGACCCGGCTCACTAGGAAATCTTGCAAACTGGCTAAACCCAGCCAAACACACAGAAAACCTAAGAGCTAAAACCACGCTCTTACAACGACAAATGTCGAAAACGCATCAACGTAACGCCCTGACGTCATAAACATGCCAGATAATGAATTAAACCAAATATCAAAAAAAATCGAGGGCGTTACAGTCAATCCTCATCGTTTTGCACTCTGAGTTGTTTCCCATCAGAACACGACTACTGTCACATTGCCTAAAGCTATGGAACCATTCCTTATTTGGGCACATGTGATAAGAGCATCGAGTATCCATGATCATGTGTCTGTGGTGTCGAGATTGGGTGAGACAAGGAGAACGTCAGCATCACTCTCATTATCGGATGCCACCGCAACCTGTTGTGGCTCTTGAGTCCTTTCCTTGAGCTTCTTCTTCGGACAATTATTTTTTTGTGTCCCTCTTCCTTACAGTAATGGCACCTATTGTTTCTGCTCTTAGACTCGGACCTGATCATGTTCACTTTCTTGCCTTTATCTCTGGATCTGCCTCTGATCGGGTCGTTCCTCTTCACAAATAGACCTTCACTGGTGCTAGAACCTGACTTGTTTCTTATTTCATTCGACAGTAGCATAATCATCACCTCTTTCATCTTCAGGGTGTCCTTCCCATAAAGGATCGCGGTGACCAAATGATCAAAAGACTTTGGCAATGAAGATATCAGAAGAAGAACCTGATCTTCTTCCTCAACTTTCGCATCCATACTGCGCAACTGAGAAATGAGCTTGTTGAACACATTCATATGCTCCATCAAATGAGTACTCTCGGACATCCTCAAGCTGTATAACTTCTTCTTGACATAGAGTTTGTTCGTGAGTGACTTGGACATGTAGAGCTCCTCCAATTTCTTCCACAGATCTGTTTTATTCTCGGCGTCGACTATATTATACATCACCTTGTCTGCTAGGCACAACTGAATTGTACTGATGGCCTTCAGATCCAATTCTTCCTATCGTGGCCCTCCTTCCCAGACTTCTCCTTATCAAAGAGCGCTTTATGGAGACCTTGCTGAACGAGAGCTGACTTGATCCGTTTCTGCCACAGAACAAAATCAATCTTGTCATCGTACATCGGAATATCGAATTTTGTCGCCATCGCGTTGATTAGGGTTTTCTGAGAACCAAAACCTCCCTCTGATGCCAATTGTTATGAAAATTACACCGATTTTCAATCATCACGGAACGCGCAACGCAATAGCTATAGCCCAAAAATAAGAGAAACAAATAAACGAAATAGCACACAGATGTCGCAAAAATTTTATGTGGTTTAGAGAAGCTCCAACGTACACGGAGAGAGCGCCAGAGAAGATCCACTATAATAATTATTAGTGTTTACATCAATAATAAACAGAACTTGGAGCGGGAAGAAACAAAAGGCTCAATCCTTAAAACGAATGCCCCTCACAAGTAATGGATCAGAAATGGATCCGTCCACCGGATTGATTGAGAGCTGATCACTAATTTATTATACAGAGTTGGCAATTGCCCGGGGCATGATGTTAGGGTTTTATTTTGGACGCCTCAGATTCTTCCAGATTTCATCAACGGCCTGGATCAGTACCCGCTGGAATCAAGCAATAGGCCAGGTGTCAGCCATCCGGTGTATCATCTGTTCTGATGGGGGTGCCACGTGTCCCTCTCCGGAAGCTTTCCTCATTGGCATCTTTTCATTATTTTTTATGACCGTTACTTGTAATAGGATGTATATATATAAGAGATTTCATTGTAATGAGATTATGAAGGAAATTAATAAAGTTTGTTATTGTGCTTCTTCTTCCTCTTGACCCCCTGCTTCTCTCTACCCCAACCCACCTAGGGTTTTCGTCTGAATCTCTGGTTTCCACCACCATCGCTGGCGGGGCCTAACATTTTGGTGCTCTCATTGAGATAAATCACCCCGCCAATATCACCATGGAAGGATTACAATCAAAAGATACTACTCAACAGCAATTCTTGGAACTCAAGAACATCATTCAAGCCGAGCAGCAACAACGAGCTACACAGATGGAGGAATTACAACATCGATTCCTCAGTGAAATGAAGCAACTTCAAACCCAGTTCAGCACCGAGATACAAGTTAAGGAGAACCTACTAGCCCAGAAAATTCTTGAAACTCGTGACCAATCTTCCAATCACGCGACTCAAATCGCTTCACTCCGGCGAGAAATCTTGTCACAGTTCGAGAATGCGCCAAGATCGATGGGCAAAGGGGTGCAGAGTTCGCAGCAGGGTCCAATTGAGGAGGGAGAGACAAGTAATATACGGAAAGATCCAGAAAATAACCCAGCATCAACCTCACTCGGGCTTCTAGGACCCCGACCCGCAACTCCCGGAATTCAGGTTGTTTTAACCGACCTGGCAATTTTGAAGTTCCTTGTCCATGATTTTCGGAAGGAGACCCAACGGATTGGTTATATGACCTCCGTAAGAGTTTTGAATATAATGGGTACAGAGAACAGGATTATCTCTTGATTGCCTCTCTTCATTTAGACAATCCCGCGTCTAAATGGTACCAGGCAACCTTGAGGGATCATCCTGCCCTCACCTTTACAATATTTGTAGATGTCATTCAAAAAGATTTGGCCCATCTCAATACATTAGGCCAGCTGGACTATTAACAAAATTAAGGCAAACCACCACTGTGCAAGCGTATAAATCCGAATTTGAAGATTTACTGACTAAAGTACCAGGCCTGACCCCTAGTTTCATTACAGACATGTTCGTGTATGGACTTAAAGAACCAATTAGGGGACCGGTGCTAATGGCCCGACCCACAGAAATTTACGACGCTTACGCGTTAGCCAGGATGCATGAAGATAGGGAAATAGAAGATAGCAAAAAACATAGTGAGGGACATAGGTACAACTATAACCATTCTACATCCAAAACCTTCAACAGGACAGACCGAAATTTTAACCCGGCCACCAAACCACGCCTACCACCAATTAAGCGTCTAACACCAGCAGAATTACAAGCAAAGCGAGAGAAGGGATTGTGTTATAACTGTGACGAGCGTTACCATGCTGGACATAGATGCAAAGGGAAGGGCGTTTTACTTTACTTAGGTGGAACCAAAGAAGAAGAGTGTGAAATAGAAAATCTAGAAGGTTTGACCGAAGAAGAGGATCCAACCTCCACTATATTCCTAAATACACTAACTGGAACCATACCAAATTATGGATTGCGATTTACCGGACGTATTAAAAACCAACCCATAGAAATCTTTGTTGATGGGGGTAGTACTCATAATTTCATCTCGGTAAGAATGGCAAACTTCTTAAAGTTACTCATTCATAAAATCAACGAATTTCCGGTATTTATGGGAAATGGGTCTACTGAGCTATGCACAGGAAAGTGTAAGGAAGTATCCTTAACTATACATGATATACAATATACCATCCAACTATATGTCCTCGACATTGAAGGCGCAGATTTGATTTTAGGACAAAGGTGGTTAAGAACATTAGGACCCGTTACTACTGACTATGAGAATTTAATAATCTCCTATAAAGGTAACCAGGGACTAATAACACTCATAGGACATAATAGTAAAACACAAGGGGGACTAGTGTCCACATCACAATTACTCCGAATGATCGCTCTGAAACCGGCCAGTATTTGTCTAATGATGACAAGAGAAATATCACAACATAAGGAAGGGGGACTAACCATTGAGGAAATAGTTGAACCCCTACCTAACGAATTCAAGGACCTACTAATATCATACAAGGAATCGTTTGGTGAACCCAGTAGCTTGCCTCCTAAACGAGAGATCGATCATAAGATTAACTTGAATGAGGGTACAAACCCCCAAACCTTAAACCTTATAGATATCCTTACCACCAAAAAAACGAGATAGAGAGGTTAGTAAAGGAAATGCTAAGCCCAGGACAGATTCAACCCAGTACATCAGCCTTCAGTTCTCCAGTGATATTAGTTAAGAAAAAAGATGGACATGGAGATTTTTGTGGACTATAGGGCACTGAACAAGATAACGATTAAGGATAAGTTTCCAATTCCCACTGTTGATGAACTGATGGATGAGTTATACGCGGCAAGATTTTTTTCAAAACTAGATTTGAAATCAGGCTATCACCAAATACGGATGGATCCAGGGGACATCCCAAAAACTGCTTTTAGGAAACATCATGGACATTACGAGTTTTTAGTCATGCCTTTTGGTTTAACAAATGCCCCGGCTACTTTCCAAGCCCTGATGAACACTATTTTTCAACCTTATTTACGAAAATTTTTGGTAATATTTTTTGATGATATTTTGGTTTACAGCCCCAACATTGACGATCACTGGTCACATTTAAAAACGACTTTGGAATTATTACAGCAGAATGAGTTACTAGTGAAAATATCTAAGTGCGAATTCCTTATGAAAGAAATAGAGTTTTTGGGGCATACCATTTGTGAGGGTATAGTATCCCCCAACAAGACTAACATAATAGCCATTGAGGACTTCCCAACCCCAAGAAACCAAAAGGAAGTCAGAGCCTTCTTAGGATTAACCGGCTATTACAGAAAATTTATTAAAAACTATGCTAAAATAGCCCACCCAATTACGGATTTGTTACAGAAAAATGCTTTTTCATGGAATGCCAAAACGCAGTTAGCCTTTGACGAGCTTAAGCTAAAATTACTCTCAAAACCCGTATTAACTTTACCCAACTTTAGTGAACCATTTATAATAGAAACCGACGCTTCAGGCACAGGCATAGGGGCAGTACTAAAACAACAAAATAAAACCATAGCATACTACAGTAAGAAGCTTTCCCCGCTAATGCAAAGGAAATCCACATACTTTAGAGAAATGTATGCGGTTACAGCTGCGGTGGCAAAATGGAGGCAATACTTATTAGGGCATCAATTCATAATTATCACGGACCACCACAGCCTGCATTACCTTCTCACACAACAGATCCAAACACCCGAGCAGCAGACTTTTTTAACTAAATTACTAGGCTATGACTTCATTATACAGTACAAAGCTGGTAAAAATAATCAAGCCGCCGATACCTTGTCCAGAATTCCGGACATTGCGGATACAGGATCTCCTGTAAGCCTCAACATGATATCCATTCCAGTTTCCCCTCTCTTGGAGGGACTCGAACAGGATTATGCGCATGATGAGTTTTGCCGGCAAATTAAAACAAACACCCTAAATAACCCAAATTGGAGAATGCAAGGAAATTACATCATTCACCATCACAGAATTTACATTCCAGAAAACTCCACGATTAAAGCAAAAATACTAACTGAAGCACATAACAGCCTCGCAGGAGGGCACTCAGGAGTTAGAGCTACCCTATACCGGATTAAATCCCAGTTCTATTGGCATAACCTTAAAAAAGAGGTAGAGGAATATATAAAGAACTGTGATTTATGCCAAAGAGCCAAGTCCTCCAATCATAACCCTTATGGATTATTGCAGCCGCTACCCATACCAACCAAATTATGGACAGATTTGACTATGGACTTTGTAACCCATCTACCCATGTCATTAGGATACACAATTATATTTGTAATAGTAGATAGGTTTTCTAAAGCCATACACTTAGCCCCAATTAAACCACCCATTTCAGGAACATTAGTGGCAAAAATCTTTTGGGAAAATGTAGGGAAATTACACGGGAATCCTGAGTCTATCATCACTGATAGAGACCCAATCTTCCTGAGTGATTTCTGGGTGGAATTATTTAAGTTACAAGGAACCAAATTAAAGTACAGTTCGGCATATCATCCTCAAACCGACGGCTTAACCGAAAGGGTAAACCGTTGTGTTGAGCAGTACCTCAGAATATTCACTCATGACCATCCAAAACAATGGGCACAATATTTAAGCTATGCAGAATACCATCATAATACTACATTTAACACATCGACCAACATGACTCCATTCGAAGTCATGTATGGTCGACCACCTCCTGGGTTGTTAAATTACTGTGTAGGAGGAACCAACAATGAGGCGGTGGATACAACTATGCAGACACGGGAGGAGCTTAACCATTCATTGCGAGAGAATCTAACCAGAGCTCAACACAGAATGAAGACACAAGCGGATAAAAAACGCAGAGAATTAAGACTGGACATTGGAGATTGGGTGCTGCTAAAGTTGCACCCATACCGACAGTTGACAATGACCAGGCCAGCAGGGAAAAAACTAAGCCTTAAATTCTACGGAGCATATCAGGTTACGGAAATCATCGGAGAGACGGCTTATCGACTACTCCTCCCTCCAGAGTCGCGCATACATCCAGTTTTCCATATTTCACTATTAAAACCCTACCATGGAAATCCAACGCAGCAAATAATAACCTTACCAAAACTCTCATGGAAGAACAGTCCACTCCACCCGCCGCTAGCCATTATTAGTCAACGCAACATCATCAGGAAAGGATAGGAAATACCACAAGCGCTGGTACAATGGCAAGGTCTACCACCCGCCGACAGCACTTGGGAAGACCTATCATCCCTTACGGAACATCCCCACTTACAGGCTTCGGCTCAGACATCAAAGGTAGATTTGCGCAAGGAACTTAGCCAAGACAGCTGGGGACAAAGACACAAACGGAGTAAAAGAGGCGAAATACAAAAACGTTCTGATCAATACAAAGCAAGTGAAAAGCTCTTGAAGCCTACAGAATCAGAGAATAGAGCAGAACCAGACCCCGTGCGCAAAGAGAAGTAACCAGAAACATAAAATAGTGCAGATCCAGAGATTTACCTCCTTTCCCAGAGTTCTTAGCAACATCCAAAGGCACAGTCTCAGAGTAGGCATAACATCTGTTCAGCTTATCGAAATGCCTCTTCATCAACTGTTGTTTGCCCTTTTCTACTATGAACCCCAGGCAGAGATTGTGAGCATTCAGAGCGCGCTTATCTACATCAGGCGAACTCGGCATACTCTCCAGCAAACCACACAAAGAAAGAGGACAAAAGAAAACTACAGTGGAACCCTAGACGCATGACGGCCGCGATAGAAAGAAAACGCTGAGGACAACGTTATTTAAAGGAGTAGCGGAAATGTTAGGGTTTTATTTTGGACGCCTCAGATTCTTCCAGATTTCATCAACGGCCTGGATCAGTACCCGCTGGAATCAAGCAATAGGCCAGGTGTCAGCCATCCGGTGTAGCATCTGTTCTGATGGGGGTGCCACGTGTCCCTCTCCGGAAGCTTTCCTCATTGGCATCTTTTCATTATTTTTTATGACCGTTACTTGTAATAGGATGTATATATATATAAGAGATTTCATTGTAATGAGATTATGAAGGAAATTAGGCTTTTTGCATAATGCACCCCCCAATATACCGGTTTTGGCGTATTGCACCCCAAATATTCTAATATTGCATCTTGCACCCCCCAATATCAATTTTCTGAGCATTTTGCACCCCAGGAATTATTTTGGAGGGGTAATCTTGTCTTTATG
The DNA here is from genome assembly GCA_039583875.1 of Platanthera guangdongensis. Lineage (NCBI taxonomy): Eukaryota > Viridiplantae > Streptophyta > Magnoliopsida > Asparagales > Orchidaceae > Platanthera > Platanthera guangdongensis. Next base: position 197,799,064 of record CM077148.1, read on the forward strand.
CAAAATATAACCTAAACCTAGGTATTCTTTCCCGTTTTATTTTCTCCCGCAGCCCCATTCTCGGCTCTCGCTTCTTCCGCCGATAGTCTCCTCACGCCATCATCGCACGACAGTCTCCCGACGCCCTCTGCGCCGACGCCGGTAGCCGACGCCCTCACCCCGTTGCCCTCACCGTCGACGCCCTCACCGGCCTCTATCCCGGTTGCTTCGTCCCTTAGCCTGCAGTTTCAGGACGCCCTCATCGCCGAGTGGGTAAAAGCTTCGGTGATTTCAGGACGCCCTCACCTCCAGCGCCCCGACAAGCCTCGGTAAATACTTTTGCTTCTCTCCACAATGCTTTTGCTGTAAATGTGCCCCTGAACTTCTATTGGAGCAGTTAACCAAAATGTTAAATAGGGTTTAGGGTTAATGTATTTGATCTGGATTTCAACAGCCGGATCTCCTCCAGATGCATTTGCAACTAGTTGTAGTTGCAGATTCGGCCGGATCTCGAGCAAATCTGGCCGGATCTCGAGCAAATCTGGCCGTTGAAATCCAGTTGAGTTCAAGTTGGACTTTTGCCCTTGTTTTTTGCTCCAGATTCAGTGAGTTTCATTAGGATTGATGAGCTCTAGAAACTGAGAATGTTAACTCAACGAACAAAAACAAAGATATGGCATGCACTAAATTGAAATTCCACACGAACACAATCTTGTTGCTGCTTACTCTATCAAAAATAAAGCATGGACCAACAGCCTCTGAAAAACTAGTGAGGCATTTCATTCCATGAGTACGAGTTTTGATATCTGCTACCCTTTCGCTTATACCTAAAAAATAGAAAAGATAAACAGTTGGTTATACAAGCTTTTGGACATTTTTTAGTTGCAATTGGGACGGAGGACGGATCTATAGATTGTCGAGAGCATGCCAACGCCAATGCAGCCCTGAGTGAGCATGCGGAACGAACATAAGCAAACCCAACTGTAATGGTACATGTATGTTTAACAATTAACCGGAGACAGATTTTATCAATTCTAATTATACTAAATCCTCCTCTGATTCCACCCCTTGTTTCGCCAAACTAGCTTTGAGGCCCTCCTAGTTGCCACTTGTTTCTACTTACTAACTAAATCCTGTGTGCCCAATGATGAGAATATGTATTTGTATGATCTTGTGTATAGTCGCGAAGATTATGTGATCAATCAAAGAATATTATGACAATGCCATTAGAACTCATTCTTGTGCTTATCACTTCTTTTATCAATTATCCTTTTTGTTGTTGGATAATTTACTCTTGCTTCTACATCCACTAATAATCTCCGCTTTTCGCCATAGTTACCCTTGATTGATTAAGTAAATGAAAACATTGTATTTGAATGACACATGAGCTTTGGTTCGCCTGCCTTAGGTTCATTGTTGGTTGTCATTGCATTTATTCAATTAAATGCTCCACTGACAGTGCAGTTGACAGTTCCAGTTTCATTAGGATTGATGAGCTCCATTTATTTTTTTAGGTGCAGCAGTCTACCAATTCCAGTTCCAGATTTCAATCTACAGCTCTCTATTTTTGCTATGGCAGGTATACATTTCATCCATGCACCTTAATTTCAGTTATAGTTGATTTTAAATTTGCTACTGTAATATTTAGTAATGGTCAGCAATGCTATTATTCTACATTTAGATTGGGAAAATGTTATAGTTGAAGAAAATAGTTTACAAGAGATCTTAAATAGCAGCAGTGATTCAGTGGGTTCCGTTGAAGAATCTGATGACAGTGATTTTTCTGATGATTTAGTAGATAGTGATTTTGAATGGGATGATATCATGTTTGATCAAAGTATCGACGCTGAGATTGAATTGGTTGGTGGAACAAAGGCGGCCAAAACAAATTGTAGCACAAATGTTGGCATACATATTAGAGAGTTTGGTGATCGCTCTTCCTCAATTTCTTTGAGAGAGAAAAGTATTCAAGTTTATCAAGGCAATGCAAACGACACGACTTTCAGTTTAATGTTGGGATGTGTTTCAATAATTCTTCTGAATTTAGAGATGCAATGAGAATGTACGCTACAGTACAAGGGAAGCCAATTAAATTTACCAAAAACTGCAGTGATAAAATTCAAGTTACTTGCGATTGTGGTTGGGTTTTGTTTGCTTCCTTCATTTCGAAAAATGAAAAAACATTTCAAGTTAAGACAATTAAAGGAGATCATACATGTTGCAGAGTTCCAAGTTCCAAACATTGTAGTGCTAAATTCCTTGCAACTAGATATGAGCAACATATTAGGAGCAATCCAGATTGGCCAGTAAATTCTATGCAGGAGATAATGCAAATAGATAACAAAACTCCTCTTAGCATTTGGAAAATGTATAGAGCAAAAGAATATGCAAACAAAGTTATTAGTGGAACAGAACATGAGCAATATGCAAGGTTGTGGGATTATTGTGAGGAAATTCGCAAGACCAACCCGGAAACCACGGTTAAAATTAAATGTAAGCATGATGTTGCATCTCAAACTTGCATTTTTAAAGGATTCTACATATGTTGGGGTGCATTGAAGAAAGGGTTTATGAGTGGTTGTAGACCTATAATAGGTTTGGATGGCACACACTTGAAGACACGTACAGGTGGAGTGTTGTTATGCGCAGTTGGCATCGATGGTAATAACAATATGTATCCTATTGCCTATGCTTATGTTTTGAATGAAAATACTAAAACTTGGACATGGTTTGTTAGTATTCTTATTGAAGATTTGTGTATTGAAAATAGTCATTTCTGGACTATCATTTCGGATAAGCAAAAAGGTTTAATAAAAGCCATTGAGGAGTTATTGCCTAATGCCGAGCACAGGTTTTGCTTAAGGCATATGTACAATAATTTCAAGCAGAGATTTAGAGGCATACAACTTAAAGATTTACTATGGAGAGCTGCATCCGCAACAAGGGTTGTTGATTTCAACATTGAAATGGAGAAGTTGAAGGCTTGTGATCAAAAAGCCTATGAATGGGTAAAGGATAGACATGAGAAGCATTGGGCAAGATCTCATTTCAGCACTTGGCCTAAATGTGATATGTTGCTTAATAACTACTGCGAAGCATTCAACAAAGTCATTTTAAGGGCTAGGGATAAGCCCATTATAACCATGTTGGAAACAATTAGGGTAATCCTAATGAAGCGGCTACACACTCAAAGAGACAAGATACTCAAAAGCAGTGGAGAAATATGCCCTTCCATCCAAAAAATAATAGAAAACAATAAGAGAAATGCACATGACTATATTTTGGGTTGGAACGGGCAAAATAAATTTGAAGTGCAAGGGTATGTGCGAGATAAATGGACAGTTGACTTAGGTTCCAACAGTTGTAGTTGTAGACGATGGGATCTCACTGGTATCCCATGTGTACATGCTACTGCATGTATTTTCTATCGAAGGGAAAAAGTGGAAGACTACGTGATACATTGGTACAAAAAGGAGATATTTTTGCGTGCTTACGAGCACCTTCTAAATCCCATTAATTCTCAATTGGAATGGCCATTAGCAAACCTAAATCCTATTGTTCCGTGGCCTACTGTTCGGAGGAAGGCCGGAAGGCCGCCACAACATGCAAGACGAATGGAGGAAGAGGAGCTGGAAACTCAAAAATATGGCATAAAGAGACATGGCTTGAAATACTCTTGTTCACAATGTGGTATGAGAGGACATAACAAAAGGAATTGTGGAGTAGTTCCTATATCCTCGACGACATCATCGGCTAAAAAACTAAAAAATCCGGTATGTACAAAACATTTATGTAATTGGGTTATATTACATTTAACTTTTTTTTTTCACTTAATATTTATCTTCATGTGCAGGTGCGTAGGACAGATTGAAGAATGAATCATATGTTATTTTGCAGGTCCAAGACATTTATCTTTGTGTAGGTGTGTATGTTATTTATCAATATGTTATAAATTATAAAAACATATATTTAGTCAACATGTTTCATTCTAATGTAGGTGTGCAGGTCCAAGACTAGATGCAATTTTGAAGACAACTTTGGTGTTTTGATGGTTGCTAAAACATCATGCTGTGTTTAGGGTTATATTTTGTTATGAGCTTTGTGTAGGTGTTATGATGTATTTTGGAATGAGAGAAACTTCTATTTTATGATGTATTTTGCTATGATGCTAACTTTTGTGTAATGATTTATTTTGCTAAATTTTGAAAGCCCGATCAAAAATATTTTGCTTAATAATTGATGGTTCCAATAATCCGATCAAAAATGTTGATGGTTAACTAGATGCTACATATTTATGGTGAAAAATAATCCGCTCAAAAATAGTCCGGTCAAAAAAGTTTTATGATGTAGTTTTGCGAAATTATTTTGACATATCTTTGGTTGCCAGCACGTTTTATCGGACAAAAATAAAATCCGGCCAATATGAATATTATTTCTAAAAATCCGGCCAAAAAATCGAGCCATCAAGAAATAATATAGCACACTTTTTGATGAATTGGACGAAAAATACCCCTTATAATATGAACTAGGGTGCAAAATGCTCAAAAATTGATATTGGGGGGTGCAGGATACAATATTAGAATATTGGGGGTGCAATACGCCAAAACCGGTATATTGGGGGGTGCATTATGCACATTTTTTGCTGAATTGGACGAAAATACCCCTTATAATATGAACTAGGGTGCAAAATGCTCAGAAAATTGATATTGGGGGGTGCAAGATGCAATATTAGAATATTTGGGGTGCAATACGCCAAAACCGGTATATTGGGGGGTGCATTATGCAAAAAAGCCAGGAAATTAATAAAGTTTGTTACTGTGCTTCTTCTTCCTCTTGACCCCCTGCTTCTCTCTACCCCAACCCACCTAGGGTTTTCGTCTGAATCTCTGGTTTCCACCACCATCGCTGGCGGGGCCTAACACATGAGCTCCACCTTCTCCTCTTGATTGGGCAACAACACAGGCGACATCCTCCCAGGCGAACAGGGTTCCAGTCGAGCAGCCCCCTCCTCCGGCGAAGAAGGAATCTGGCGAGCAGATCGGGGCGTATACGGAATACCTGCAGCGGAAAGAGATCGCCCGTCTCCTCTTCGATTTCGCACGGCAGCCGTCTGCGCTCTCTGATCGGGAGGAAGCCGACCCTTTGCTCTCAAAACTCTGCTACCCTAATGAACCGAAAATAATATATATGTATAAGAAAGGGGGGCAATTGAACCGCCCGGTTCAAAGGAGCGACAAAAAATAACAGTGAGGGAGCACTTGTAGGGGCCCACGCGAGTGCGCGCGAAGGCACTGGAAGATGTTCGAACGCTCGAGGAGATCTTCGAGGGGAGTTTCACACATGTACGAGGAGAAGCGGGAGAAGTAGAAGAGGGTAGGAGAAAATTCAGGGAGGAGAAGATGGAAATGAAGGAGGGTCTTGGGTTCTATTTATAGGCCTCAGGGGTGGTTACAGTAGTTACATGGCTATCTGCAGACCATAACCACCCCAATTACTAATTGCATATCATTTTAATATAGTTTGGCTCAGACATTATTTTAATAGTTTTATTAAATGCAAACCGATATAATTTTGAATATTTGCACCCACCGCGGTTGGTCACTCGCACACCAAACAGTAGATATCATGTGACGACAATCAGACGACAGAGGGTCGGCCGACGAGGAAGCCGACTGACGGAGAAACCCGGCCGACGAGGGCAGGCCGGCGGCGGGATCTTGGTCGACGGATGCCTGGGCGGCCAAGGGGCCGCATGACTTGGGCGGCCGACGGACCAGGTAGCCACGGGGCCGCCCGTCCTAGCCGGCAAAAGGGGCACCCGGATCGGAGAGGCCAGAGGGCGGGGCGGCCTGGTCGCCGCCCACCTTATGTGGCAGAAGGGACGCTTGGATCTGGGCGGATAGGAGGCTGCCCGATCCGGACGGCCAGAACCTCTGCGGCGGAAGGGCCTTCCGGATCTGGGCGGGTAGGAGGTCGCCCAGCCCTCTGGGACCAGGCTGCGTGCATTGAGGAACCCCCATCAAATATGATAAATTAATATGCAGAATTTCTTACACTAAAATTAAAGGGCGTTTATATTAGCAACTCAGCTTTGGATATTGGCAGTCCAGCAAAATAATAAAAAAACATACATAATATGACCGTTAATAGCAACCCAAAAATGCGGAACACGCGTCTTTTGAAAATAAGTCTACTATATGACATTTTTAGAAAAAGTGTTCAACATGAAAGTTGGATATCTCGACGAGATCTACAACTTTCATGTTGAACACTTTTTCTAAAAATATAATATAGTAGGTCTATTTTCAAAAGGCGCGGAATCCAGACGGAACTATGCGAGTTCCGCCCGGGTTCCGCGCCTTTTGAAATTACACCTACTATATGTCATTTTTAGAAAAAGTGTTCAACATAAAAATTTTAGTTCTCGTCGAGATCTACAACTTTTATGTTGAACACTTTTCTAAAAATGTTTATTTAAAAATTTAATTTTCGAACTGTTAGTATTTATCGGGCTGCCAATGACCATAGTTTATGCTGTCATTATCTTTGGGCTGCCAATATCTATATAGGGGTTGCCAATATAAACACCCAAATTAAATATGATAAATTCTAGTGATATAAGAGTAAAATATTTCTTAAATTAATAAAATTTAATCGCATTAAATGTCAACAATAAATGATGAAGTACCTCCAGGGAACAAATAACATGTTCAGTCGTAAATGTCTCCCGTTTCAACTTTCTTTGAATTTGTTTTTTTTCGTTGAATTTGGCCGTTTCAACTTTCAGGGGAGTGCAACTGCTCCAGAAATAACTTTTATATTATAAAATAAATATTATATATATAAATAATTCCGATATTTATGAAAAAAGTGTGACAGGTGTGATCATGCAATCACCATCTAAAAAACCAAGGCAGATAAAAATTATTATTCGACATGTTTTGTTCGAAGCTACTGGTAGACAAGACTAAATTGGACCGTCTTACCTAGTGAAGGGGTCGAGCGTGCAAACAGTCGCAGAAAAAGTTGGAAGTGAACAAGGAGATTTTTTAATGTGAAAAACCTGTGAATATGGTAAAAACCACGTGATCAGTTCGATGCTGACCAAACTTCATTATTTGTTGCTGTTTATAAGGTTTTGGAAAAGCCGAGAGCGACAAGCTGCTACACGTTACAACCTGGGGTGAGAGAGGAAGAGGCGCGTTCGAAGGGTGACAGACTACCTCTCGCAAAGCTCAATGTTTTTTCTCTTGTTGGCGGTGGAGAACCCACATTCAATTCTGGAGATTGGGAAGACTTTCTCTGGATGCTCTGAGGCAGGTGAGGAGCATGCTCTCGGCCGCATGCTGAGTGTTATGGGGCACTCCACGATGGACGATTGCTGAGGAAGGCCGGCGGAATGCCACACGCGTAGGAACGTGGACTTCGAGAAATCCTCAAGGTATTTAAAGATCTCCAAGGATGGCGATGCAGATTTTTGCAGAGCCCTGGCCTGAAGAGGGAGAAGCCATGAAGGAGAAAACGTTAGAATGAAGGAAGGTCTAAGGTTCTATTTATAGGCCGCGGCCCATGGATAGTTACGGTAGTTATGTGGTTATCCGCAGACCGTAACTACCGTTTTTACTAATTACAACCCAATTCAATATAGTTTGTCGCGCGTATTATTTTAATAATTTTACTATGTGTAGACCAACATCATTTTGGCCTCTGGCATCAGTGGCGGAACTAGGATTTTGAAGCCGCACGGGCACAATCTAAATATCGTGCAAATGTCGGGGGGGGGGGGGGGGGCAGCGCACCCTGAGCGGGGGTTGAGGGGCAGCGTCCCCAAATTTTTTTTTTGCAAAGATATTTTTGTAAAGAAAATATTGAACACAATATTACAATAAAAAATTAAACACAATATTACAAAATAAAGGTTTAGATCTGAAAAACTTACAATTCAACAAGATACTTTTCATTGACACATGCTCTGAAAACGTGAAATAATAGTTTCTGTTGTAATAGTATCGGCAACTTCTTTTTCAATGTAAGCAACCAAACAATCATTCATTCATTCATCCCCCATTCTATTTCGCAGCCGATTTTTTATGATATTCATTGCAGAAAACATTCTTTCAACAGTAGATGTAGCAACTGGTAAGAGGCAAGACAACTTCAACAATCTAAAAACTAACTGATAGTGATTATCTTTTTTTAATTCAACCATTTTTTCATAAGATCACTAATTCCTTTAACATCAGAAAATGTGTCTGTTGATGTAGAGCGCATATCAAAAATATATATGTCAAGTTGTCCTTCAAGTAACTGCAGCTCTATTGGCATAAAATCATACGGATATAATGCTGCAAGATGAAGTAATTTTTGTTTATCATAAGAACTAAAATGATCATTTGGGTCTAGACAAGCAACACATAAGAGTAATTCTGTGTTTACTTCATCAAAGCGATCATTTAACTCATTTAGCATCCAATCAAGCACTGCATTAAAAATTTCAATTCTGAAATAATGTTTATTTATAATCTCACGTGCATTTTGTCTTGATCTACCTTGCTGAACAAACTTCTCTTCCATATTAACAATTTCTATGTCATGTTTTCTACAGAAAGTTGAAACTTCGGTCATAAATATTTCTCACTCGGCTTCATCATTTCTCATCTTCAATAATAATAGTTTTGATAATTTTACGAAATGCATAGCATTTACAATATCTTGATCTTTCCTCTGCAATGCTTGGGATAGTTCATTTGTTTTTGACAAAATATTTTTCATCAAATGAATAACAAATGCAAATTTGAAAGTCAAGATAACTTGAACAAGTGTGCTTGCCATTCCTCTTTGGTTTTCATCTGCCCCATCAACTATGATAATCTCCAGCACATCAACAATAGAAGAGAACATGCAAATAAAATTTAAAACTGTGTCATAATGTGACCCCCACCTCATGTCACCAGCGTGTTTGAGCTCTAAAGGTTGATTTAACCCTCGTCCACTTTCCAAGTCCCCACATCCAAGCTCTGTAACAACTCGATCAACTTCCAAGGCTCTAAGAGAATTACGGCGTTTGCAAGAGCCATCAACAACATTCATTACTGTGTTAATAAGTGTGAAAAGCTCAGCAATATCAGAATTTTTTTCTGCAACAGCTACCAGTACCAATTGTAGTTGATGTGCAAAACAATGAACATAGAAAGCGCAACTGTTCTCATTTAAAATTAAAGCTTTTAACCCCCTGAACTCTCCTTTCATATTGCTAGCATCATCATATCCCTGCCCACGCAATTTAGAAATACTAAGACCATATCTCATAAATAAATGATCTATAGCTGCTTTAAGGGATAACGCGGAAGTATCTGCTACATGAACAAACCCAAGAAGACGTTCTGTGATCGTGCCATTTGAACTAATATATCGTAAAACAATAGACATCTGCTCTTTTGTAGATACATCACGTGATTCATCCACTAAAATTGTATAACAGTCTTCTCCAATTTCTTGAACAATTTTATTCGTTGTCTCTATTGCAATTGCTGATACTATTTCTTTTTGAATCTTAGACGATGTAAGTTGACAGTTTTGAGGAGCATTTTGTAACACAACTGAGTTGATGTCATTATTATGTGATGCAAGAAACTCCAAAAGCTCAAGAAAATTTCCTCTGTTGGTAGACTCTTTAGTCTCATCATGACCACGAAAGGACAATCCTTGTCGTAAAAGAAATCTAACTCAATCGATTGAAGCATATAAATGAGCACGATAATCCAAACTTTATTGTTCATCTTGTCTTGCAAAAGCAATTTGAATACCTTGTTTTTGATTCATCAAAGACTCGCATAGTTTTCTAGAAGCATTGTGTGGAGTAGTGTGACTTACGACATGTCTGTCCTGTACAACCCCGTAGCCGGGCGAGTGGGACCCTCCCCAAACGTCAGCCTAGGGGCGTGTTATGGGCGACGAGTCGGTGCGACCCCGTTTGAGGACGTGCGGGTCCTCGTGCGTGCGTGCGAGGGTTTTATGTGCGCGTTGTTAGAATATATATATATATGTAATATTATATATTATATGTATTATTATATTATATAATATATATATATTATTATATTATATAATATATATATATATATATTATTGTATTATATATATAGGAAATTGGATAAAAGAGGCATGGGGGATCGGGTTCATCAGGGTGGGGGGGGGGGGGGGGCTGGGAACAAAAAAAAGAAAAAAGCAAATAAAAAAAAGGGAGAAGCAGGGTGGGGCTCGAGGGGGACAGCGGGAGAAGAAAAAGGGAAATAGAAGCAGGGAGAGAAGAAGGGAAGGGGAACCCTAGCCATGGATCTCGGGTCCAGCCGCCGCCGCTCCTTCCCCGCCCTCTCCCGTCGCCGGCAAAGCAGCGCCGCCGCCTTCCCCTCCCTCTCTCACCCTCAGCTTGGAGCAGCAAGGGGCCGCCGCCCTCTCTATCTCTCTCGCCGTCGCCGCCGCCTGTAGTGGCAACCACCGCCGCCCCCTTTATCTCTCCCGTCGCCGGCAAAGCGGGAGCCGGCCGCCCCCCTTTTCCTCTCTCCCGTCGGCCTACGGTGGTGGCAGCCCGAGCCCGCCTCCCTCTTTCTCTCCGGCCACCTAAAACAGCAACAACCGCGCGCCACTCCTTTTTCCAGCCGCCTGGAGCAACCCGGCCCCCCTCCTTTTTTCCCGGCCTGGGGCAGCACACCTCGACCTTCCCCTCTCCCGGCAGCAAGCTCGGCCTGGAGCGAGGCTCGGCCTGGAGCGAGGCTCGGCCTAGAGTGGGGATCGAACACAGACGCGGCCGCACGTAGCAGAATCGACCCGGAGCTCCTCTCCCGTCCCCGCCGCCAAACACGCGACAAGGGTAACGATGTTTCAACTTGGGCATGTGAAGCCTTCAATTTCCATATTCGCACGGAAGCCCCTCTCCACCAACGGGTGGGGGGAAGGGAGCTCCCCGACGGGTTGACGTGTACGTCCCCGCAGTTAATTGCATTAGCACCCGGAAGCGCGAGTACGGGTTTAGGCATGCTGTGTGAAGCCCATCCGGACGTGTGAGCTGGATTGGTGATGTTCTGGAGTTCCCGGAGAAGACTCCGAGGAAGTTGTTTATTTGATCGTCTGCAGGGAATGCGCGCCACAAACCCCATAAAAGGGGGTGTGCGCAATATGTTCGGCCCGCTTATATTAGCCGACCGATGACTAGTTGGCCGCCGCCCGTCGAGACGTTGGCATACAGGTGTTGCAGTACCAGGCGGGGAGTAGCGGGCTTAAGCCCAAACTTGTGCCGGCCCTCGAAGGCCTTTTTGTTTATATTTCCGGCCTGCGTGCCGAGTATGGAATTTATATTCCTGTAATATTCTTTTATATCTGTGATGCTCTGTGGATATAGTTTACTCCTCCTGTTTTGGGCGAGCGGTGTGTTCGTGAACCGCTCCCCCCGTGTGGGCCCCGAGGTATAGATGCCGGGAAGCCCCTGATGGCCCGTTGCCATCCTTTCAGAGTAGCGGAGTTCCGCTATTAGCGGCCCATTTGGGGCTGCATAGAGTAGGGCTGCTGGGCGGTTTGGCGTTAATAGTAAGGCAGACGGGGAGCATTTTGTATAGACCCGAGGTGACACCTCTAGTTTGGGAGTGGATCTCGAGATCCTCCTTGGATGTTCCGATCGGCCAAGAGAGCCCTCCGAAGGTGCCTTAGCTCAGCCCTTGGTTTGGGAGAGGAAGAGTTAGTTAGTCTTCCGGGTATGCGGCGGGTCCTCCACGCTGAGACCTTGGGTCTGTCCCTTGTGTTCCTAGTCTTGTGCCTAGATCGTTTGCTTGAGGGTAGTAGGTGCGTGGTCACCCCTTCCCCAAGGGTCGAACTCCACGTGAGACCGATTTTTCGGTTTCAACATTTTGGTGCGGTGAGCGTGGGGAGTGACCAGCACAAAAGAACTCAGACGAACATCATGGCTATAGTAGTGGAACCAGGTGACGACCACGGTCATGCGTTGACACTTTGTGTGTTAGGTCCTCATACTCGGAGTTGTCCCCTCCCATAGCTGTTGTTTGGATCCTATAGCATTTGGTGTAAGATTTGCACCTATTTGAAGCGCTTCTACCTATGAAAACTCGTGTATCCCCACTTGTTACATCAACGAGAAGCCTGTAGGTTATCGCCTTCAAGATCGAGTAAGAGAGCAGCTGAGAGGTATTATGAGCCGGGGTGACCGAAAAGGATTCCCTTCCTAGCGGTAATATGTTGTCTCTTCCTTGCAATTCGGTAGCGGTCAAGTTTTTTCTTTATTACCAATTCGCCTCGAGCTTCTGAGGGCTTTAAGGGTTAGCCTCGCGATCGACTCCGGAAGCCTAGTGTCCAACCCATTCCTTTTAAATAGCCTAGTTCGGACGATGGGACGGTGCCGCGGGACTTTAAGCGCTATTGTAAGACCGAGCCTCTGCACTGACGGCCGAGGTCAGCTCCCCCCTTGCACGCCGGCCTATGTCCTCCCGATCGCACCTCTCCTCCGACTAGAGGAATTATCAGGAACGAGCCTAGATACTAACCTCCCAGATTTGATAAAGGGCCGATCTCTCCAAGCAATCACATGTGGCATGGCGGAAAGTGATCTTTGTCATTAGATCAGGATACGAAACGTCCAACCTGTTCCTTCTAAATAGCCCAGTTCGGATGATGGGACGATGCCTCGGGACTCTAAGCGCTATTGTAAGACCGAGCCTCTGCACTGACGGCCGAGATCAGCTCCCCCCTTGCACGTCGGCCTATGTCTCCCCGATTGCATCTCTCGTCCGATTGGAGGAATTATTAGGAACAGACTCGGACGTCAGCTTCCCGATTTGACGACCTCCAGATCATCTCTCTTAGGAATAGAATGCGTCCTCCGTTTGTAAAAGCATCGGTGCAATTAACTCTCCAGCACCTCTTAAGTAAATAGGATGTTTCCATCTCGAGCAAAGTCAAGTCGTGGTAGTTTTGGACCCCGAGCAGATCCCGCTGTCAGGCTCTCACCTAGCTGGCAGGGCCGGACGTCACTCGGTGTCATCCGTGGGCCTCGAGCAGATCCCGCTGTCAGGCTCTCACCTAGCTGGCAGGGCCGGAAGTCACTCGATGGCGGTAGTTTTGGACCCCGAGCAGATCCCGCAGTCAGGCTCTCACCTAGCTGGCAGGGCCGGACGTCACTTGGTGTCATCCGTGGGCCTCGAGCAGATCCCGTTGTCAGGCTCTCACCTAGCTGGCAGGGCCGGAAGTCACTCGATGGCGGTAGTTTTGGACCCCGAGCAGATCCTGCTGTTAGGCTCTCACCTAGCTGGCAGGGCCGGACGTCACTCGGTGTCATCCGTGGGCCTCGAGCAGATCTCGCTGTCAGGCTCTCACCTAGCTGGCAGGGCCGGAAGTCACTCGATGGCGGTAGTTTTGGACCCCGAGCAGATCCCGCTGTCAGGCTCTTACCTAGCTGGCAGGGCCGGACGTCACTCGGTGTCATCCGTGGGCCTCGAGCAGATCCCGCTGTCAGGCTCTCACCTAGCTGGCAGGGCCGGAAGTCACTCGATGGCGGTAGTTTTGGACCCCGAGCAGATCCCGCTGTCAGGCTCTCACCTAGCTGGCAGGGCCGGACGTCACTCGGTGTCATCCGTGGGCCTCGAGCAGATCCCGCTGTCAGGCTCTCACCTAGCTGGCAGGGCCGGAAGTCACTCGATGGCGGTAGTTTTGGACCCCGAGCAGATCCCGCTGTCAGGCTCTCACCTAGCTGGCAGGGCCGGACGTCACTCGGTGTCATCCGTGGGCCTCGAGCAGATCCCGCTGTCAGGCTCTCACCTAGCTGGCAGGGCCGGAAGTCACTCGATGACGGTAGTTTTGGACCCCGAGCAGATCCCGCTGTCAGGCTCTCACCTAGCTGGCAGGGCCGGACGTCACTCGGTGTCATCCGTGGGCCTCGAGCAGATCCCGCTGTCAGGCTCTCACCTAGCTGGTAGGGCCGGAAGTCACTCGATGGCGGTAGTAGTGGACCCCGGGTAGACTCGCTGTCAGGCTCTCACTAGCTGGCGGGGCTGAAGGCACACCTGGGGGGTAAGGGACCCCGAGTGCTGCTCGGCCCCGGGTGGACTCGCTGTCAGGCTCTCATTAGCTGGCAGGGGTGCAGGCACACCTGGGGGGAAAGGATTAGCTCAGCGTGTACCAGAGGATACGGCTTTGTTGTTTCACGGTATCACGAGAAATTATGTACTCGTTGTAAGTAATGGCATGAGGGCAATTCAATAGCAGCAAGCCAAAGGGTATCGAGCTATTCAAAAGAGCAGAAAGGTCGCGGAGAGATCGATGCTCCAAACGCAGATTCCAGTTTCTCTCAAACTTTTTTTTGGGTCGGCTCCCACTCGCCGGATACGTTGGGTTGGATGATTCTTTCCGAGCTTGTGTCAAGCTCGAAAAGAGCGAGGATTGTGTACAACCCCGTAGCCGGGCGAGTGGGACCCTCCCCAAACGTCAGCCTAGGGGCGTGTTATGGGCGACGAGTCGGTGCGACCCCGTTTGAGGACGTGCGGGTCCTCGTGCGTGCGTGCGAGGGTTTTATGTGCGCGTTGTTAGAATATATATATATGTAATATTATATATTATATGTATTATTATATTATATATATATATATATTATTATATTATATATATATATATATATATATATATATATATATATATATATATATATATATTATTGTATTATATATATAGGAAATTGGATAAAAGAGGCATGGGGGATCGGGTTCATCAGGGGTGTGGGGGGGGGGGGGGGGGCTGGGAACAAAAAAAATAAAAAAGCAAATAAAAAAAAGGGAGAAGCAGGGTGGGGCTCGAGGGGGACAGCGGGAGAAGAAAAAGGGAAATAGAAGCAGGGAGAGAAGAAGGGAAGGGGAACCCTAGCCATGGATCTCGGGTCCAGCCGCCGTCGCTCCTTCCCCGCCCTCTCCCGTCGCCGGCAAAGCAGCGCCGCCGCCTTCCCCTCCCTCTCTCACCCTCGGCTTGGAGCAGCAAGGGGCCGCCGCCCTCTCTATCTCTCTCGCCGTCGCCGCCGCCTGTAGTGGCAACCACCACCGCCCCCTTTATCTCTCCCGTCGCCGGCAAAGCGGGAGCCGACCGCCCCCCTTTTCCTCTCTCCCGTCGGCCTACGGTGGTGGCAGCCCGAGCCCGCCTCCCTCTTTCTCTCCGGCCACCTAAAACAGCAACAACCGCGCGCCACTCCTTTTTCCAGCCGCCTGGAGCAACCCGGCCCCCCTCCTTTTTTCCCGGCCTGGGGCAGCACACCTCGACCTTCCCCTCTCCCGGCAGCAAGCTCGGCCTGGAGCGAGGCTCGGCCTGGAGCGAGGCTCGGCCTGGAGCGAGGCTCGGCCTGGAGCGAGGCTCGGCCTAGAGTGGGGATCAAACACAGACGCGGCCGCACGTAGCAGAATCGACCCGGAGCTCCTCTCCCGTCCCCGCCGCCAAACACGCGACAAGGGTAACGATGTTTCAACTTGGGCATGTGAAGCCTTCAATTTCCATATTCGCACGGAAGCCCCTCTCCACCAACGGGTGGGGGGAAGGGAGCTCCCCGACGGGTTGACGTGTACGTCCCCGCAGTTAATTGCATTAGCACCCGGAAGCGCGAGTACGGGTTTAGGCATGCTGTGTGAAGCCCATCCGGACGTGTGAGCCGGATTGGTGATGTTCTGGAGTTCCCAGAGAAGACTCCGAGGAAGTTGTTTATTTGATCGTTTGCAGGGAATGCGCGCCACAAACTCCATAAAAGGGGGTGTGCGCAATATGTTCGGCCCGCTTATATTAGCCGACCGATGACTAGTTGGCCGCCGCCCGTCGAGACGTTGGCGTACAGGTGTTGCAGTACCAGGCGGGGAGTAGCGGGCTTAAGCCCAAACTTGTGCCGGCCCTCGAAGGCCTTTTTGTTTATATTTCCGGCCTGCGTGCCGAGTATGGAATTTATATTCCTGTAATATTCTTTTATATCTGTGATGCTCTGTGGATATAGTTTACTCCTCCTGTTTTGGGCGAGCGGTGTGTTCGTGAACCGCTCCCCCCGTGTGGGCCTCGAGGTATAGATGTCGGGAAGCCCCTGATGGCCTGTTGCCATCCTTTCAGAGTAGCGGAGTTCCGCTATTAGCGGCCCATTTGGGGCTGCATAGAGTAGGGCTGCTGGGCGGTTTGGCGTCAATAGTAAGGCAGGCGGGGAGCATTTTGTATAGACCCGAGGTGGCACCTCTAGTTTGGGAGTGGATCTCGAGATCCTCCTTGGATGTTCCGATCGGCCAAGAGAGCCCTCCGAAGGTGCCTTAGCTCAGCCCTTGGTTTGGGAGGGGAAGAGTTAGTTAGTCTTCCGGGTATGCGGCGGGTCCTCCTCGCTGAGACCTTGGGTCTGTCCCTTGTGTTCCTAGTCTTGTGCCTAGATCGTTTGCTTGAGGGTAGTAGGTGCGCGGTCACCCCTTCCCCAAGGGTCGAACTCCACGTGAGACCGATTTTTCGGTTTCAACATGTCCAATACTGATTTATCTTTCCAATTTCTGAAGCCTCTCGTGGTAAAAGTAGGCTCACAACCCATTTGAGGAAAAATATAACAGTAAAGGCAAAATGCTGCATCTTTTTCTTTGTTGTATTCTAACCATCCCTTAAACTCGTTAAACCAATTCTTATTAAAGCGTCGAGCTTTGTTTCCGATTTCTATTTGGGGAAAACTTTCTAGATGAGGTTGACAAGGACCTTTTTGCAAATAATATCTTCGTATAGACTCTTGAATATTTGCATCGTAGGAGTTGATAGGAAGTCTTAAGCCCGGGTCTGAAGGTAAATCTTCAATTTTGAACTCGTCTA
Source organism: Platanthera guangdongensis (assembly GCA_039583875.1). Taxonomy (NCBI): domain Eukaryota; kingdom Viridiplantae; phylum Streptophyta; class Magnoliopsida; order Asparagales; family Orchidaceae; genus Platanthera; species Platanthera guangdongensis. Next base: position 197,815,900 of record CM077148.1, read on the forward strand.
CGCGACTTCTTTTACCAATTGCAACTATCTCCCGAGAATCTAACGAATTTTGACATGCTCCTTTTTTTGAAAAAAATTTCTCCATTGCACTAACTAAAACGCTGCATAAAATCGACGGGACATTACCGTTAGCACCTGATAAAAAAGTATCTAATTTGATTGTCTGACCATAACAATTTAGCCTGTACTGAATTCAAAACGGTGACAAATCCTGACGGTACACGGGGCAATGCCCCTACGGCCAAGCGCGACCGTACCAGGCCCGCGAGGGAAATTCCTAAGGTTCTAAAGGATTCTCTTAGATTATTGATTCTCTTAGTTAGACCGAGAGATCATATTTAGATTCTGCAAAATATATTTGTTATACCAAGTGGAGTGAGATACATTATAAGTTTACTCATCTATATGCATATATATTATCCAAAACAGTTAAGGTAAGCTTAGCCGAAAATTTGTACTCATCATCTTTGTACTTCTTTCTCTCCGTCTCGGGTATTTTTACCTTAGGTGTGTTCAGAGAAATAACTTTTTCCTAAAAAAATTGAGACAACTATAAAGTTAGTCATAAATAATATGATTATGTGAGCATTTTATCTCTTCAACTGTTGTACAAACAAATAAGAAAAGTGAGAAATATGCATAATCATTTAAAATAAAGTACGGTAATATTCTAAATCCTTGTATTTTCAGTTATTTTTTTCTTAGGATTCTTCAAGTTTTTTTCTTTTAGTCTTTTGTTTTGCATCTTTTTCATGTTTTTCATATTCATTCAAGTTCATTGTTCTTTTTATCCAAATTCATTCATCACGATCTTCCTTCGAATTTGATCTTCTTATTCATTTTATGCCTTTTTTCTTTTCATATTTCGTTTTATGCCTTATTTCAAAATGGGCACACACAAAAAGTAGGCTAAGTGTAAAAGAACCATACATGTATATAATAAAAATATTTTAAAATCTAAGCATAATCAATCAAGTAAGAACTCACCGTGACTATATTGTTCCCTTAATCCTTCTAAGATTCATCACCACGCCTATCCGGACACACCATCCTTTATAATATCTAAAATTTAGGCATCTTATTAATGGATTGCATCTTTTAAATCAATGTGATATGATTCCTAAGACAATTTGACTTTAATTAGGCGTTTGTACTTCTACGGTAAAGAACCTAAGATGATTAAAATAAAATATAAAATTGAAATTCATTGACTTGATACAATCTCATAACAATTCTGATAAAAAATTTCCTCCATGAAGATCTAAGGATACCGAAATTGGAAAGATACTTACAAACCACTGTAATGGACTGAAATCTGGACTGATTTCAGTCCAGATTTCACAAGAAATCTGGACTGAAATCAGTCCAGATTTCTAAATCTGGAAAATCTGGACTGAAATCTGGACTGATTTCAGTCCAGATTTCTGAATCTGGACTGAAATCAGTCCAGATTTCTGAATCTGGACTGATTTCGCATATATGGAGTCAAGAAATTAGGAGCAAAAAAACATTAAGAAGAAGAAGAAGATAATACCTAGCGGCTGGCGGGAGTAGCTTGGCGGGATCAGCGGGAGCATCCTGGCGGGCTAGGGCACGAAGCAGCGGAATCGCGGAAAATGGCCTGGCGGGCTAGGGCACGAAGCAGCGGAATCGCGGAAAATGGCGGGATCAGCGGGAGCAGGCTAGGGCACGGAGCAGCGGGATTTCTCTTCTCCCCGTGAAAGCAGCGGGATTTCTATTCTCCCCGTGAAAATCGCGGAAAAAGACGCTCGGGCACGTGCCCTAGCGTGCCCAGTCATAGATCTGCCCGTGTCTGGCATCCACCCATGATAGGTGGTGTAACATCCCGATTTTTATTGGGCCACTAGAACCCTAGTGGGCCCAATAAAAATGACACGAACCGCTACCCAAGACCCATAAGGGGTAGAGGATAACACTGTTTGGGGAGATTGAGCTAGAGAACTTCGATTTAAATTCTATCAGTTCATATGACCTCGTATAATCGATACGAGTGTGTTAGAACTTATTGTGTTACGATCTGAAGTCATACGACGAATATGACCGTTTTGACCTTCGTAGCGCATCACGATGCACAAATTTTGAATATTAATCAAACGAACTTTGATTTGACCCCGGTCAGTGACATTGGATTCGTATGGTCAATAAGAAGTCAACAGAGTTCGCCTCGGTCAATTTTGATATCAGGTGGTCAAACCAAGCTTTATTGTGCGCTGAAAAGCGTGCACACATCAATTGTACCACAATACCCTAACATTGACCCGTTCTCTGATGACTTGAACCTACTTTGACCCTAGCTCACATGGGGGACCCACCCTAGGACTGACTTTGGGTCAAACCCCCCTAAAATCTCAAATTTTGGATTATTCTTCAATGGAGCTTCACCTCCCCATCATTTAATCAATTGGGCTTCACCTCCTTTCTCCAATAGGCCTCTAAAAATCAACAAACCCCATAGGAATTGGGTTGAACTTTGGGTCAAGTGAGGACCAACCTTTCACTCCCAGTCTCTTTCTTCTTCTCAAACTCAAGCCCAAGCCTATTGGGCTCCTCCTTTTTCATATGTCGAAAAGGGATCAGCATCCAGCTTTCCAGGGATAGCTGGAGGGTGAGAATTAATCCCTCCTTAAGGAGGGATTAATCCCACACCTCCAGGAGAGGGTAGGAGGCCCCCTCCCGCGACTATATATAGCCTTGCCCCCTCTGCTTAACCCTACACCAGCCTAGTCAAGCCACCCCAACCCCCTGCATGAGCCCCACCTCGCCGGAAACCCTCTGCCACCCTCTTTTCCTCCGCCATCTTTAATGACAGGTTGACCCAGCACCTCCCGAGCCCTGCTATCTCAGGTGGAAACTTCTTCCTCCTCCTTCCCCACTTACCCGACGATTTGCATGCGCCTCCCTGCGGCCGAAGTGCCGCCGACACCACCCGAGCCAAGCTCCAGGTCGGGTGGAGGCTGCAGGTGGTAAGCCCTGCCCTAATTTTTAGTTTCCTATAAATAGATGTTAGGGTTGCTAATTTGAGATTATTATTGAATGCTTGGAGAGTTTCTTCTTCATTCTGGTGATCTCCTCCATGGTGCTGATTCCGTGTAGCCCCCATGATGACGACTCCTTTGGTAAGTGTCTCTTTTTTGTATTTTTCGATCCCATCTCCCTCACCAACCTTTTGTCCAGCCCCCCTTCAAGCTGCTAGCCTCCCAACCACCTTCAAACCGTCAGCCATTCAACCTCCTCCAAGCAGCCACCCGCCATCAGGTTTTTCCTTCAGCCTCCACCCCACAAGCAGCTGCCCTCCCTCCATATCCTGCCCCTCTCAAACAGGTCGTCGCCCTATTTACGCCCAGAACCAGCCGTCAGCCACCCCCAGATCCCCCTCTAGCGCAGTCCCATTTGACCGACGCTTGTACCCACCCGTGGAGCCACCTTCCACTGCTTATCCTCGTCCAGATTCACCAGGATTCGGGCATTCCAGACCATATCCGCTCCTCCCCACCCCTTGGTTGCTGCCGCCAAACCCCTTAACCCATGGATCCACCCTGAACAGCCAACCCGCCATCAAATCTATCCAGATCAGGGCATTTCAACCCAGATCTGGTCCCCTCCCCTCTGATCCAGCCCACCCAACCGCCGACCAACCTTCCCATTACCCGATCCAGTCTCCCCACCATCAGAACCCCACTTTTAGGTCTCAAACGTTCATATCTATTTTACTACAATAGCCCTAATATTTGTGTTTTGTTTTTGTATTAGTTTTTGGGTCGTAAAATATTGTAGTGGTTAATTTGTTTATTACATGTTTGCCTAAATTTTTTGTTTACTATAGCATTTGCTCCTATATAACTCTCAAACTGTAGGAAAGATCAAATTGCCACACGCATGTATTTTGGCCCTCCACGTGGAGAAAAGTCACAGCCTTACGCTTAAAGAAATGTTGTTTGTGCTTATAATTTGATGCAGTGATTAGTTATGATATTTAATTATTTGATTTAATTACTTGCGCCTAATTACGAGGGGTGCATGCATAGAGTCATTGAGAAGTCGGGAGTCACATTCACTCACCACTAACATGCATGCATTATAGGAGACTACTACACACCCTATCCTACATCAATTCACCTCAAAGCTTCTTGGAGAAATGATGTAATTTGCCATATGACATGGAGATTAATCACGCTAAAATTATAGTTATAAATAATATTGATCAAGGACTTTGAAATGATAAGAAAAATATTTCTTGCACATTTAGGTTGAGCTGTCAATATCTCATTATAATATTTAAATATTTAATTAGAGTGTGATCTTTGTAGTACAAACTTTCTTTGACTAAGCACAAAAGTCTTTTTCTTAAAATATTTATATTCATATTAAAATTTAAATTATCATGAAATGCCATATGAGAAGAAACTTAAATTAATATGAATAAGGGTTGCTAAAGAGTGTAACAAAAGCTTCCTTCCACACTGGTTTATATCATTATTCCTTATAGAACAGTATATATAAAGTAATCTTTTAATCATTACAAAAAATTCATGAGATTATAATTCAATGCTAGCTGCTCATAGTTTAATCTTCTTGAGAAAATATTTTGATCAAATCAAAAGTTTGTACATGGGACAAAATTTGATTGTTTCATATATGGCAGGGTGGAGAATTAGAAGTAGTCATTAGTAAGGCTTGGGCTTCATTTGATGTGACATTTTTATTTGGGCGGGTTTGGAGAAAAGCTTCATCGTCATAGAATGCATGTTTGACATGACAATGGTTATGACCACCACTAAGAAAAGACTATTGGTTTTGAACATAAAAGTGGATGAAGTTTCTTAGGTGTGGTCAGACGTTCGCGAACAACGGTTCATAATCACTGCATTCACGACGGCACTGACGCGCCAAACGGAGCCTTAGCAAGGAATATATATTTATCGCAATATTCCAAATAATAATGCTCCAATCATAAAAAAGGCTAGCTCTTATTGCCATACAATTACCAGTGTAAGGCAATTTACATCTTGTTTGACAAGGGGGTGGCGGCACCCAAGGAATTCCATCCACTTTTATGTTCAAAATTTTTTTGTTGGGGACATTCGTGACCATTGTCAAGTCAAATATATATTTTATGTCTTACATTTTTGTCCAAACTCACTGGAGCATATTTGACAACCTTTTAGAGTGATATGGGAAGACGAGTGATTAAGGCTTTGTTTGGGAGGACTTATTTTTACCGGTCAAGCGGTTACGACCGCATGAACCTGACCTTAATTATGGTCCGGTTCATGCACTCGTAACCGCGTGACCGGTGAAAATAAGATCCCCCAAACAGAGCCTAAGAATCTATTTGACAGAGAAGTTGTTGTTAGAAACGCAACGGTCAACGATGACAGTCATGAAAGTTGTGAGAAATTGTAGTCATGAACGTAGTTGGGCCATTTGGTGGAATTGTGTTTTTAGTGCTGTCATGACATGAAAGAAATTTTATTTATTTGATAACACATAACAGTGGTGGTTGTTGACTCAAATTGTAGTTTGCACTTTAACTTAAAATATAAATCAAACTCAAAGATGACAAATGATGGGGATGAGGCTCCATTTAAATGCTTGGGTGTGCGTTTAATCACTTCCCACATGATTTCTCATATTGTGGAGATCATGGGTTTGACCGGTCAACCCACTCCCCATGATCTCCGCCACAATAAGAGAAATCATGTGTGCATCTCATTCAACAACTACCGCCACCGCCGGCCGCTGCCTATTGCAGTCACCGCCGCCCGCCGCACGCAGCCTCCGCTGGCCGGCCGCCGCCGCCAACCGCCACCGCCCGTCGTCGGCCGCCGCCGCCCGGCCGCCACCGCCTGCCGCCGCCAACCGCCGCCGTCGCTGCCAACCACCACCGCCGCTTGCAGGTCGGCCACCGTCCGATCACTACTGAGCATCCATCGCCATCCGATCTACAGGTAACCACCCACTAACCACCAAGTTAGTGGGGGCCCGCCATAACCACCTGCTTAAGGTTATAAAAGGAGTCTCGGGCCTCCTCATTTTTCACCTTTTTGGCTTTGGAGTTTTCTTCTTTCTCAGACCAGAGCTCTGCCGAACTCCTCCCTCAGGTCATCTTTAAGCCGCCTACGAGCCAGAGGAACGCTCTCAAGTCCCCAAGTGCATAGAGAAGGGAAGAAGACAACCACCCCCAGCACTCAAGCGCACCAGCCGCCAAATTAGCATCTCGCACTCCCTCGGCGCTGCCTGTTGCCCGTTGCGAGTCATAAATTCTCAAAGTTGTAACGAGGAGCGGCTTGTCGCCCTCGATTCTCCAAACATATTGTAACCGCAACTTGATAGTGGACTTTGATCAGCACAGATCCGGTCACGTGGTTTTTTACCCAGTTTAGGGGTTTTTCCACGTTAAAACCTATTGTGTACATCCGACTCAATTCATTGACTGCGTGCGCGCTCGACGGTCCCGAGAGCTAAGGCGGTCCGATTTACTACGGTCCGGCCGGGACGCCGAGTCAGTCCACAACAACAAATAAATATCTGATTGTTCAAGGAGACAATTGGGTGGTGTTCATCAAGCAAGAAAGAAACATCCCCAAAAGAAGGCAATACTCCAACCAATAAGCCCGACCTCACAGAACCCTAGCAGAAAAATCTTGATTCAACCAACATATCATATAATATTTGTGTACAACCCCTATTCATTCGTTAAGGAGGTTCTAGTTGTGCCATGAAGGCATGAGTCAACGTCAATATTGGAGACCAGGTCAACAGTCAACAGTAGACTAGGAGGGTGATCATTTTTTACGGGCGAGTATCATACTCGCTCAGGCGCACAATCACCCCGCAACATAGGCGAGTATTAAGTATCTGACCATCCAGGCAAGTATCTGAACAACAGAACGTGGAGAACAACTGGAACACTCTCCCAGTAGGCGACTACTAATACTACCTTGTCAAGTGCGACGGAGGACCACAGATAGTTGCCCGAAGATGGTCGCCAGTCAGCAAACTGTGAAGTCAACAGGTTCAGAAGACAAGCTCGCAGGGCTGGGTCTTCTCGCCTGAAGACCCCCCTCCCAAGTTTTGTCTATAAATAGGACACCAGGGCTACTAGGAATGACACTTGAAAAATCTCATCATTTTGCCCCCCTTTCATCCCCTCGAGACTAACTATTCTCTGTACGATGCCTTCCTTGTACCTAACTCAACCATTTTTGGTTGTGGAGGAGAAGCTCTTCTAAGCTTTCAGGTATGTATTGGGACCTCCCTGCTGCAGCGTCTGGTGTCCTTTAGATGTTTCTCACTCCCTTGTCTTATCTTCAGGGCCGGGTATGCCGACCGCTAGGTCAAGTAATTTCGGGCTGCACTTAGATCCGAATATTTTAGAGTAGTAATTTTCACGGCTTCAACAACTTGCACCCTTCATTCCCAACCTCATTGAGCATTAGGGCGAAGAACTTGATACGTTTGAAGAGCCATTGAAATTGCTTCTTGCAAGAATTGCGGAAGCAGGATGCTGACGGGACTCCGACAAAAATCAGAGCCTTAGATAGGGAGGAGAAATTCGGAAGAGAGATCCCCTAGCTGTTTTAGGACAATCGACCAACACCGGGCTTGCGAGAAGGAAGGAATACAAGTGGGTCGAGGAAATGACGAACACATAAGGGTTTCACGATTTTAGAATACGCAAAAGCGCGGTCGTGAAGAGCCGCAGGTCGAAAACACGTCATTTCTGCGTATTGACCGTGACAATGTTTTTTACCCACCGCGCCAAATAGCGAAATAATAACGACAACATATATTAAAAAACGTCACCGCACTTAAAACACCACCTTAATAGACCCTAAATGTCTATGTAAAGATCTTAATAAAACCAGGCAATATTGTAAATACACAAGTCAGTGGTTTATGAGTAGTTAGTTCTTTACCATATCTTCATTAGTGTGAGCCAGACTAATAGATGTGATTTAGCTCATTTCATCGAGGTCTCGAAAAGACGGCTTATCAAGACGATACACACACGCTAGTCTTCCATTAACATCGTTAGCCGCATTAGACTAGTAGATGATAATGGCGAAGCTTTGTGATCTGTATCGACCCTGCGGTCATATCAATTTCATCGCTCAAGCCTGACAGTATGTTAAGACTCAGATCACAAAAATGCATGCCATCACAATAAATTCATCCATCTTCTTGCAAGGTGTGTGAAATGAACCTCATTGGTTATAGAAGAGGCAAGGTTGATGGATAGGCTCACATGCCATTAATTTATATAAACATGTATGCATGACTACCAAAGATACCGACCTCTAACAAAGTCGCAAACAGATGACTTAAATTCGCTTATAACCACACATACATAACCAAACCTCTATCCAAACGCAGCATATTTAGGCATCATCTACTCTTACACGCGAATTTCTAAATGTAATCTCCTCGAATCTTTTGTAATTTATGAGGCATACATTTATTTTCATTCAATTTCATAGCTTTTAGGATGATTGATTCGTGTCATTGTGTGGCTCAAAGGGTAACCATATAAATTTTAATGACCATATATATTTCTCATGAATTATCAACATCTACACTTAGAGACATTAATTAAGAGCACAATAAAAGGTAATAGTACTAATAGCACGCCATAATCTCCATAACAACTCAAGCTATTAGGGAAAATGACTTGACCATGGACTTCAATGCCACTTTAGGCATTAATTCCTTTCCCTACACTTTTTTAAAAAGTATAAATAAGAGGTAGAGACTATCAACATTCATTCTCTTTTGGGATTATGTTCGAAATTGAATGTAGATCTCGCAATAGATCGATCCACAATAAATCTTTGAGTCTATATATCTTTCTCATCCCCTCTCTAGTATTTTCTTGTAGTGACCCATCAATTATTATTTTATCTACAAATATCTAAAATGTGTCACTTTTTGGGGCCCGTGCCCCGTCTACGGATTTTGAGACGGGATCCTTACGAGTTACGATGCTGGCACGTGATAGTAATGCATATTTGCGGTCAGTTTTTGAACGCGATCATTTTGATTATTTTGACGTTCACATTTTGATCATCTAGATATTGCTTATGATGTCTAAACATACAACAATTAATGCAAAGGTATCATATCCCTACAAGTAATACGAACACAAACACATCAATTCTGAAAAATGATATATGTGATCATTTTTTGACATATGCATTGTCACGTGAGAGCATCGCAAGGTTCCAGTCTCCTTCCTATTGCACCGCCTTAATTAGAAGCGGGTTTGAATCGGGGGACGTAAAGTGCAAAAATGCACTTTACCTTAAAGTGCAAAAAATGCACTTTACCTTAAAGTGCAAAAAATGCACTTTACCTTAAACTGCAAAAAATGCACTTTACCGTAAAGTGCAAAAAATGCACTTTACCGTAAAGTGCTTTACCGTAAAGTGCAAAAAATGAACTTTACCATAAAGTGTGGGATCCAACGGTCGAGATTGGATACCCCACACATCTTAAAGCAAGATAAAATGCACTTTTGTCAGATGGGATGCACTTTACTCCCCCTAATCCGGGGGAATCTGCCCTATTTCTCCTAGTTCGCATCTGGCAAGAGTTCAAGTCACGCAGTGCGGCGGCTCAATCCCATTTCGCCGCCTGCTAGCTGGTACTGGAAATGCTGCTTGGCTCTGCTTCGCCCTCCTACTTCGCCCTCTCCGGCAAGGACCGTGTCTCCGATCTCGGTGTTTCTTCTAGATTCCTCACCGGCGGCGAAATCACCGCCCTCGGGCTGTTCCAGCGACGGCAGCACATCATGACATTGGCGACAACTTCGTATCGACCGTTTCGCTTAGAAGCCTCTCTCCAATGCGAAAACATTGATTCATTATCTCCGAGGTAATAACTTGTTGTTGTTCTGCTTGATTTTGATGTAACCATTTCATCGAACACGTTGCATTCAACTAGAAATTTTAGCCCTGGAGCCGTCGAGCGTGCCTGCAATCTGAGGTTTTGAAATTTTATTGGGAGCATTAAATTATCAAGATCAATGGTCTCGAGTTATATGTTTCTGGATTGAGTTTGATTGCACGACAACAAGTTTAGGAAGAATCAGGAGGTTGTTCATTTTTTTATTTGGTTTACTGACTAAGCCTAATGAATTTTGGAGCTTGCGTGGTGATCCTAAATGACCCGACGAATCCCATATTCATGTGCATTTAGGATTTAAAGCCAAAATGAATATGCAGACTGGATCGGCTCAGCATACGTTTTGAGATTAGTCAAGACATTCTCGGTAGTCTCCACTCATGATTTTCAGCCTTATTTGAATTATTGTCTTACAAAATTCATAAAAGGATAACTTGGGTATCCAGGCTCACTATTTTGCAGATCTTTACTTTGCGCAACAACCCAAAACCAATTGATTGTAGGCGTATGAACACAATTTTTGCATTAAGTGCACAATGCCACATTTCTTCAGGAGGCATATTGTTACGACCGTCAGATCTTAACCTCTGATTGCAGGGCCTGGAGTCCGCCAGCTGTCCATTTAGTTTTGAAGTATTATTGTACCGTTGGTTTTGATATATAAATATGGATTAGGGATGTAATTACTGTTTTTAAGCAATTAATAAAGTTCTACCTTTTAACTCTTCTCCTTCCCGAGCCCCTTCCTCTGTTCTCTTCCCCCTCCATTAATTGCTTCCTCTGGTTACTAACCCTGATCCTGAACCCCCCTCTTATCAATTGGTGCTCTCGTCGTTCTAGCCTCTCGACATCACCCAAGCTTGGTGTTTCCATGGCTTAAAAAACTCGATCCCATGATTCCCAAGCCCAGTTCTTGGCGGCATTACAGACCGAGCAGACTGCTCGCCAAGCACAGATTGAGGAAATGAAACGGGCAATCAACACGGAGATGGCACAACAAATGGCGGCTTCCCGCGAGGCTTCTTCGGAACAGTTATCATCCTTCCGAAAAGAGATTCTTGCCCTTTCGGCCGACAACAAGACCGCGACCAGAGATCCTCCGTCGGCCATACGACACACTGTTGCGCCCACTCCATTTGCTCCGCCTCCGCCTACCGATCCAGGGTCTTCTTCAGCAACGACTCCAGTTCTTGGACATTTCGGGCCTCCGCCGCTCAGCCGGTTCCAGACACGTATTCCGGGCTTCTTGGACAGTTCGGGCCTCCTGCTGTAACCCAGTTTGTACCTCTCCCTCACCATAACCCTGTACGAATTTCTTGTCCGCGTTTTAGTGATGGCGACCCGACAGATTGGTTATACGACTTAAAGCCTTTTTTTCAATATAATAACGTACTCCCACAAGATTATCTAGTCTTGGCCGCCGTTCACCTAGATCCGCCAGCCTCACGATGGTATCATGCTTCTTTACGCGATCAACCTGCTTTGTCATTTCCCGTTTTCGTTGATGCAATTTTTAAATGTTTTGGACCCTCTTCGTATGATGACCCGACAACGAGTATCACAAAATTAATGCAAACCACAACGGTACATGAATATAAAAAACAATTTGAGGATCTTTCTACTCGTGTCACGGGCATGTCTATCGTTGCCCTTACTAGCACCTTTGTTTCGGGTCTAAATCCACAAATTAGGCATTTGGTCAGAACGCAACGTCCAACCAATTTATATGACGCTTTTTCGTTAGCTCGTATGTTTGAAGATGAAGCAAAGGAAGAAGCACGAATGAAATCATCTTCCCAAGCACACAACAAATGGACACAACAAACATTTTCCAAATCTCACCACGCTGCCACACCTCCATCGACTTCAACAGTTCCAATTAAACGCCTCACGCCAGGAGAATTACAATATCGACGTGATAAGAGGCTGTGCTATAATTGCGACGAAAAATACGCCTATGGTCATCGATGCAAAGGGAAAGGTACTCTGTTATATTTTTGACACTCCTGAAGACGAAATAGCGGAGCCGAACCTCTCGGCCGTATCTATACATGCATTGCATGGTCCAATACCAGCACATTGCTTGCGAGTCACGACTTTAATTAATTCGCATCCTCTCGAGTCTTTAGTTGACTGTGGAAGCTCGCATAATTTTATATCCATAAAAGCCGTTTCTTTACTTAGTTTACCAGTCACCAATATTCCGTCATTTCCGGTTTATATGGGTAATGGGACGTCTGTGAAGTGTCTAGGAAAGCGCACTTCAATTACATTATTTGTCCAGGGGAACTCTTTCCACACTCATTTATATGTCTTAGACCTTCACGGTTCTGATATCATCCTAGGAGCACCATGGCTTCATTCTCTAGCGCCGGTCACCACAGATTATGACAAGAAAACAATATCATTCATGGGAGTAAACGAACTTATTACGCTACAGGCACATAGTTCCACACACCTCTCAAAGGCTTCTTACCCGCAAATGGCACGTCTGATGTCGTTACAAGGCGAATCGTGTTGCTTTTTGCTGCACACGTCTCAGATTTTTCAACAGAAGGGTCCTTCTGAATCGATACAACGCCTGCCACAGAAATTTCAATCGTTAATATCACAATATCACATGCTCTTTCAAGAGCCACACTCCTTACCCCCTCACAGGGCTATGAACCATTCTATTCCTCTACTTCCCAATTCAGCTCCTACTAATGTTAAACCTTTTAGATATCCGCAATTCCAAAAAAAATGAAATAGAGAAAATTGTTAAAGAATTGTTACAGTTAGGTTACATACGCCCAAGCACTTCAAGTTTCAGCGTCCCAGTAATCCTCATTAAGAAAAAGGATAATACATGGCGTTTTTGTGTCGACTCAGCTCTAAATAAAATATCCATTAAAGACCGATTTCCTATTCCCACGACTGATGAGTTACTGGACGAACTCTTTTTGGCAAGAGTTTTTTCCAAACTTGATTTACGTGCGGGATATTATCAGATTCGAATGGCGGAACACGACATACACAAAACCGCTTTCCGTACACACCAAGGCCATTATGAATTTACGGTTATGCCATTCGGATTAACCAATGCACCTTCAACCTTTCAAGCGGTAATGAACACAAATTTCCAAGATTACTTAAGGAAATTTATCGTCGTCTTTTTCGATGACATTCTCATTTATAGCGTTAATGAGGACGACCATTTGGCACACCTCACTATCGTCTTTGAATTACTTCAAAGACACTAACTTTTTGCAAAATTATCAAAGTGTATGTTCCATACTCACTCCATTGAATTCTTGGGCCATGGAATTTCGAACGGAACGGTGTACCCCACTTGAGTGAAGAGCCGCGAGTACGGGCTCGGCTGGCCCTGCTGGGCCTCGGCGAGTACGGGCCCGGCTGGCCTTACTCGACGGCTTCACCTGGCGAGTGCGAGCCTTTTGGCTCTATTACCCCCTGATGATTCCACCTCGCTGGGGCGACCTGGGGACTGTCGAGCTCTGGACCCTTGAGTGCTCGCGTGGGGCCAGGACTGCATGATCCTGCGGGTCGGCTCTTGAGAAATTGAGCCCGACGAACGCCGAGCTCCGTTCGACGAACGCCGAGCTCTGTTTGACGAACGCCGAGCTCCGTTCGACAAACTGAATGGCCTATGCGGGCTTCTCTCAACGCCAAGGTAGAATGACGTTGAGTGTATGGACTTCACTCAACGCCAAGGTTGTCAGGATCGAGATCCTAGATGAGATCGTTTCGAGGTAGGATCAGATCTGATAGTAGGGTTGGATCGAGGATCTCTTTACAAAATCTGGATCGATTTACAAAATTTGGATCGTAAGATCGTAAGATCCTATGATCTGGATCGCGATCTTGACAACTTTGCTCAACGCTAAGGCGGAACGGCGTTGAGTGTCTGGACTTCACTCAACGCTAAGGCGGAATGGCGTTGAGTGTCGAGACTTCACTCAATGCTAAGTCAGAATGGCGTTGAGTGTCTGGACTGGCTGGTACTCGCCGCTTCTACCTACCTCCTGGCGAGTGCGGGCCCGGCTGGCCCTACTCGCCTGCCACTAGTCGGGTTCGCATGGGCGAGCTGGGGGCTGCCGAGCTATGGCCCACTTGGTGCTTGCCCGAGATTTGAGAAAAGAGAGCCGGCCGATCTGGTTCCTGGCGACCCCACTCGCCGGATACGGGGTTGTACACTTATGATGTCTAAACATACAACAATTAATGCAAAGGTATCATATCCTTACAAGTAATACGAACACAAACACATCAATTTTGAAAAATGATATATGTGATCATTTTTTGACATATGGATTGTCACGTGAGAGTATCGCAAGGTTCCATTCTCCTTCCTATTGCACCGCCTTAATTAGAAGCGGGTTGGAATCGGGGGATGTAAAATGTAAAATGTGAGGATCCAACGGTCCAGATTGGATACCCCACACATCTTAAAGCAAGATAAAATGCACTTTTGTCAGATGGGATGCACTTTACTCCCCCTAATCCGGGGGAATCTGCCCTATTTCACCTAGTTTGCATCTGGCAAAAGAGTTCAAGTCACGCAGTGCGGCTGCTCAATCCCATTGTGCCGCCTGCTAGCTGGTACTGGAAATGCTGCTTGGCTCTGCTTCACCCTCCTACTTCGCCCTCTCTGGCAAGGACCGTGTCTCCGATCTCGGTGTTCCTTCTAGATTCCTCACCGGCGGCGAAATCACCGCCCTCGGGCAGTTCCAGCGACGACAACACATCATGACATTGGCGCCACCTTCGTATCGACCGTTTCGCTTAGAAGCCTTTCTCCAATGCGAAAACATTGATTCATTATCTCTGAGGTAATAACTTGTTGTTGTTCTGCTTGATTTTGATGTAACCATTTCATCGAACACGTTGCATTCAACTAGAAATTTTAGCCCTGGAGACGTCGAGCGTGCCTGCAATCTGAGATTTTGAAAATTTATTAGGAGCATTAAATTATCAAAATCAATGGTCTCGAGTTATATGTTTCTGGATTGAGTTTGATTGCACGACAACAAGTTTAGGAAGAATCTGGAGGTTGTTCATTTTTTTATTTGGTTTACTGACTAAGCCTAATGAATTTTAGAGCTTGCGTGGTGATCCTAAATGACCCGAAGAATCCCATATTCATGTGCATTGAGGATTTCAAGCCAAAATGAATATGCAGACTGGATCGGCTCAGCATACGTTTTGAGATTAGTCAAGACATTCTCGGTAGTCTCCACTCATGATTTTCAGCCTTATTTGAATTATTGTCTTACAAAATTCATAAAAGGATAACTTGGGTATCCAGGCTCACTATTTTCCCGATCTTTACTTTACGCAACAACCCAAAACCAATTGATTGTAGGCGTAGGAACACAATTTTTGCATTAAGTGCACAATGCCACATTTCTTCAGGAGGCATATTGTTACGACCGTCATATATTAACCTCTGATCGCAGGGCCTGGAGTCCGCCAGCTGTCCATTTAGTTTAGAAGTATTATTGTACCGTTAGTTTTGCTGTATAAATATGGATTAGGGATGTAATTACTGTTTTTAAGCAATTAATAAAGTTCTACCTTTTAACTCTTCTCCTTCCCGAGCCCCTTCCTCTGTTCTCTTCCCTCGCCATTAATGGCTTCCTCTGGTTACCAACCCTGATCCTGAACCCCCCTCTTATCAATTGGTGCTCTCGTCGTTCTAGCCTCTCGACATCACCCAAGCTTGGTGTTTCCATGGCTTAAAAAACTCGATCCCATGATTCCCAAGCCCAGTTCTTGGCGGCATTACATACCGAGCAGACTGCTCGCCAAGCACAGATTGAGGAAATGAAACGGGCAATCAACACGGAGATGGCACAACAAATGGCGGCTTCCCGCGAGGCTTCTTCGGAACAGTTATCATTCTTCCGGAAGGAGATTCTTGCCCTTTTGGCCGACAACAAGACCGCGACCAGAGATCCTCCGTCGGCCATACGACACACTGTTGCGCCCATTCCATTTGCTCCGCCTCCGCCTACCGATCCAGGGTCTTCTTCAGCAACGACTCCAGTTCTTGGACATTTCGCCGCCGCTTTTACAGCTCTGGCCGCCGCCGCTCAGCCGGTTCCAGACACGTATTCCGGGCTTCTTGGACAGTTCGGGCCTCCTGCTGTAACCCAGGTTGTACCTCTCCCTCACCATAACCCTGTACGAATTTCTTGTCCGCGTTTTAGTGATGGCGACCCGACAGATTGGTTATACGAATTAAAGCTTTTTTTTTCAATATAATAACGTACTCCCACAAGATTATCTAGTCTTGGCTGTCGTTTACCTAGATCTGCCAGCCTCACGATGGTATCATGCTTCTTTACGCGATCAACCTGCTTTGTCATTTCCCGTTTTCGTTGATGCAATTTTTAAACGTTTTGGACCCTCTTCGTATGATGACCCGACAACGAGTATTACAAAATTAATGCAAACCACAACGGTACACGAATATAAAAAACAATTTGAGGATCTTTCTACTCGTGTCACGGGCATGTCTATCGCTGCCCTTACTAGCACCTTTGTTTCGGGTCTAAATCCACAAATTAGGCATTTGGTCAGAACGCAACGTCCAACCAATTTATATGACGCTTTTTCGTTAGCTCGTATGTTTGAAGATGAAGCAAAGGAAGAAGCACGAACGAAATCATCTTCCCAAGCACACAACAAATGGACACAACAAACATTTTCCAAATCTCACCACGCTGCCACACCTCCATCGACTTCAACAGTTCCAATTAAATGCCTCGCGCCAAGAGAATTACAATATCGACGTGATAAGGGTCTGTGCTATAATTGCGACGAAAAATACGCCTATGGTCATCAATGCAAAGGGAAAGGTACTCTGTTATATTTTGACGGGACCGAGGATATAGAAGATGATTCCTTAGTTCACACTCCTGAAGACGAAATAGTGGAGCCGAACCTCTCGGCCGTATCTATACATGCATTGCATGGTCCAATACCAGCACATTGCTTGCGAGTCACGACTTTAATTAATTCGCATCCTCTCGAGTCTTTAGTTGACGGTGGAAGCTCGCATAATTTTATATCCATAAAAGCCGTTTCTTTACTTAGTTTACCAGTCACCAATATTCCGTCATTTCCGGTTTATATGGGTAATGGGACGTCTGTGAAGTGTCTAGGAAAGTGCGCTTCAATTACATTATTTATCCAGGGGAACTCTTTCCACACTCATTTATGTCTTAGACCTTCACGGTTCTGATATCATCCTAGGAGCACCATGACTTCATTCTCTAGGCCGGTCACCACAGATTATGACAAGAAAATAATATCATTCATGGGAGTAAACGAACTTATTACGCTACAGGCACATAGTTCCACACACCTCTCAAAGGCTTCTTACCCGCAAATGGCACGTCTGATGTCGTTACAAGGCGAATCGTGCTGCTTTTTGCTGCACACGTCTCAAAGTTTTCAACAGAAGGGTCCTTCTGAATCGATACAACACCTGCCACAGAAATTTCAATCGTTAATATCACAATATCACATGCTCTTTCAAGAGCCACACTCCTTACCCCCTCACAGGGTGTTATGCCCCCGGACGATCTGCGGTTCCGAGGATTCAAGTACGCCAGAAGACCTAAAGGAGCACCGGACAAAGACCGGGCTGAACCATCCGGTTCAACCCGCAATTAATCAATAACAAGGAGGAGGGCTGAACCACACCAGTTCAGCCCTCAATGGGGGCCGGCCGGCCCTTGGGATGAGGGGCTCCATAAATACCTTCTTCCCCCTCTTTTTGAGGTAACCAATTTCATAACCAGGTATTTTCCTTCTTCTCCAAAAAACTCTAGCCGTTTTTTCATTCCTAGTTTCCTCTTCGCTTTAGAACCTTAGCAGTAGCATAGCATTTGGTATCAGAGCATCATTCCTGCGACCATGGTGACGCGTACAGAGGCAGATACGGCGCTCTTGGTCGCCATCGAGGAGAACTACGTTGCGTTGACGGATTCCGTGTCGGCAATCGAAGCAAGCATGAAGAACTCGCAACAACATTTGGAGGAACGCCTCGATGAGAAGATGGAGGAGTTGAAATCCCTCCTCTTGCAAAATCTGAAGGATAAGGCCGTAAACGGCGCGGGATCCGACACGGAAGCGACAGATATCCCTAACAGAGGGAGCACGGGAGTCAAGGAGGCGGGCCGACAGGCGCGTCTGGCTCCGGATCCGGCGCGAGAAACCCGCCGGAGGCCGCACGCGGGCCTGCGATCCCATCCCGGGCCAGCGGGATGCCTGGCGGACACCCAGAGGGCGGTAGACTGGGTAGCGGGGGGTTCGGCGGAGGGCCTGCTCCCTCCTGGATGCCGGAACCGCTCCGGAATGGCTCCAGTCGGGCGGCGGAAGTCGCAGGAGGTCCCTGGGGGGCCGGCGGAGGAGCGGCTTCAACTTGGGGGCTCGAACAGCCGCCGCCGGCTCACGGCGGGCTGCTGCGGCAAGGAGGGGGTCTCGGACAGCACCCAGGACAACCATGGAGGCCACAACATCAAGGATTTGGGGTGTTTCGCCCAACCGGGACAAATGTGGTCCCTCTCGGGGGCGCAACGGGAATATTTCCGCCCCAACCAGTGAATGCTCCTAACGGGGGATATGGTCCGGCCAATATGGGACCGGGAAGGAATCCGGGGTGGAATCATGGAGGAATTCAAGGAGATTTTGGGCAACCCTGGGTGATGGGACCAGACGGTGGCGGTTTGAGAGGGGCTTATCAGAGACCATACATGCAACCCAAGCGGACACAGATGAATTTTCCTAAATTCCGGGGAGGAGACGCTCTGGAGTGGATACAAAAGGCGGAGCTGTTTTTCAAATATCAGGAGATTCTCGAGGCTCAGTGGGTACAACTGGCGGCCTTCCATCTGGAGGAGGACGCATATCAGTGGACGCAATGGTTTTTGCGGGGACACACTTTTGCCCCGTGGCCGGAGTTCCTAGAGGCCTTTTCGGCTCGTTTTGGGCCTCTGGAGTACGAGGATGTGAAAGCCACCCTTCAAAAACTGCGGCAGCGGGGGACCGTCACGGAAGTATCAGATGGAGTTCGAAAGATTAGCAAACCGTGTCGCATGGGGAGAGCAGACCTTGTTGAGTTGTTTCATCTCAGGGTTGAAGGACCACTTGCGAGACGAGGTCCACGCATACTTGCCGCGCAGTCTGAGTCATGCCATTAGCATCGCCCGAATACAGGAGGAGCGTTACAACAGGCAGCGGAACCGGATGACGACCAAGCCACCCGCGGCTTCCGCGGCGGTACGACGAGAGCAGCCACCTCCCATACGGCCGACAGTGACCAGGTTGACATGGCCAAAGATGCAGGCCAGGAGGGAGAAGGGACTGCTTTAACTGCGATGAGAAGTACACCAAGGGACACGCCTGCCAGAAGGTCCAGGTGTTTATGCTGCGTGAGGAGGATGACGAGGAGGACCATCTGGAGGAAGCCGACGTGGAGGATCTGGATTTGGCAGAGTTCGGGGTCTCCTTGCAGGCCATGGAGGGATGTGCGGCCCCGGTGACGCTCCGTTTCACAGGCTTGGTGGGCATGGAGCGGGTGACCATTCTGGTGGACAGTGGGAGTACCCACAATTTCATCAACCCAGTAGTTGCTACGAAAGTGGGACATGTGATTGACAGGGAGGCGGCCTTCCAGGTTATGGTAGCAGATGGAAGCAAGCTGAGGTGCGAGGGGGTGATGAAGGGGGTGGAGATCCGCGTGCAGGGCTATTTGTGCCACACGGATATGTACTTACTTCCGATTCGGGGTTCGTACATGGTGTTGGGGGTCCAATGGTTACGGTAGTTACAGAGGGTGACCACCGATTGGGTCCGTTTGACGATGGAATTCACCCAGCAGGAGAAGGATTACTGCCTGCAGGGCATTTGGTCTTCACCACTGAAGGAGATTTCTGTGAGGAGCTTGCAGCGGTTAGAGGAGCAAGGGTCCCCGATGGCCATGGTAGTAGGGGTGGAGGCTTTGACCCACGACCCACCAGACATCCCAGAGGAGATACAGGTACTTCTGTCCCAGTTCAGAGATGTGTTCCAGGAGCCCCGGGGCCTTCCTCCGCCCAGGTTCAGAGATCACGACATACAGATGAAAGAAGGGGCTGCTCCCCCAAACGTCAGACCCTACCGGTACCCGTACATTCAGAAGACCGAGATCGATAAGAGTGTGAAAGAGATGCTGGCAACCGACATCATACGACCAAGCACTAGCGCCTTTTCCTCCCCTATCATCTTGGTGAAAAAGAAAGACGGGTCATGATGTTTTTGCGTAGATTACCGCAACTTGAATGATTCTACGATCAAGGATAAGTTTCCGATCCCGATGATAGAAGAGCTCTTGGACGAGCTTCATGGGGCGCGTTTGTTTACCAAGCTGGACCTTCGGTCCGGCTACCACCAGATTCGGATGAGCACGGAAGACATCCACAAGACCGCGTTTCGCACACACGATGGGCATTACGAGTTCTTGGTGATGCCCTTTGGGCTCTCCAATGCCCCATCGACCTTCCAGGCCGTGATGAATGAGACCTTTCGGCCTCTCCTACGGCGATCGGTACTCATTTTCTTTGATGATATTCTGATATACAGTCGGTCGTGGGAGGAGCATGTTGAGCATGTGGCACAAGTTCTTACCATTCTGCGGCAGCATCAGTTTTATGCCAAGCTATCGAAGTGCTCGTTTGGGCAGCCCGAGGTGGAGTACCTGGGCCACTTGGTTTCAGCTCAGGGGGTCCGGGCGGACCCAAAGAAGATAGAGAGCATGGTGGAATGGCCACGACCGGCTAACGTGCGAGCACTACGAGGCTTCCTGGGCCTCACTGGATACTATAGGCGGTTCGTGAAGGACTATGGTAAGCTGGCTCGTCCGCTAACCCAGCTCCTCCACAAGGAGTCCTTTACCTGGCATGAAGATGCGGAGCGGGCCTTCGCCGCTCTCAAGGAGGCTATGACTACCACGCCGGTGCTCGCACTACCAGATTTCACCAAGGAGTTCGTAGTGAAGGCAGACGCCTCAGGAGTGGGAATTGTGGCGGTTTTGATGCAGGAGGGGCGGCCGCTGGCCTACTTCAGCAAGGTCTTGGCACCGCGGACCTTGGGCCTCTCCACGTACGAGAAGGAGATCCTCGCGATTCTACACGCCGTGACTCTGTGGCGCCCATACCTGCTGGGCCACCATTTTAAAGTTCGCACCGACCACCAGAGCCTGAAACACTTCTTGGATCAGAGGTTGGCATCTCCTCTCCAGCAGAAGTGGTTGACCAAGCTGCTGGGGTATGACTATGAGATCGTGTACAAGCCGGGCAAGGAGAATTTGGTGGCTGATACCCTATCCCGCCTGCCGGAGAGCACTATCTTCCACCTGTCGGTACCGTTGATCGAGTCCTTGGATGATATTCAGAGGGAGATAGCCGCGGACCTAGAGCTCCAACCTATCGTGGAGGCCTTGTCTCAGGGCCAACCCACCCCTCCAGGATATCAGCTGGTTGGAGGGCATTTGTATTACCACGGGAGGGTGGTCATTCCCGTCTCGTCTACTTGGAAGGAGGTCATGTTACAGGAGTTCCACTCGTCCCCGACCGGAGGCCATGCCAGGGTGCTTCGCACATTACAGCGGCTTCAGGCCAATGTCTTTTGGAGGGGGTTACGCAGGGACGCGCAGCGTTTTGTGCAGCAGTGCAATATGTGCCAACGACAGAAGTACGAGACGACCTCACCAGCAGGTCTGCTCACGCCTTTGGAGATTCCTCAGCAGATATGGGAGACGGTCTCGATGGATTTTATTGAGGGCTTGCCCCGATCTCAGGGCAAGTCCGTGATCTTGGTCATAGTGGACAAGCTATCCAAATACGGTCATTTCCTCGCTCTCAGCCACCCTTATACCGCAGAGACAGTTGCCGATCTTTTTGCCCGGGAGGTAGTGCGCCTGCATGGTCTTCCGAGCTCGATCATCTCTGATCGCGATCCGACGTTCATCAGCAGGTTCTGGCAGGAACTTTTCCGGTTGCAGGGCACCAGGTTACGCATGAGCACGACAAACCACCCGCAGACAGATGACCAGACAGAGGTTCTCAACAGAGGGGTCGAGACGTACCTTCGCTGCTTCGTCATGGATGAGCCCCGCTCGTGGACTCGATGGTTACACTGGGCGGAGTACTGCTACAATACCTCGTATCACACGGCCAGCCGGATCACTCCGTTCGAGGTTGTCTACGGGCGATCACCACCCACTCTGCGGTCATATGAACCGGGCAACACAACTCTTCCGGCAGTGGATCGAGCTTTACGAGACCGGAACCAGACCTTGGCTCTCTTGAGGGACAATCTCCGGGTTGCACAGGACCGGATGAAGTTACAGGCGGATAAGCACCGGACGGAGCGGACTTTTCAGGTTGGGGACGAGGTCTTTCTTCGTCTTCAGCCCTACCGACAACTTTCAGTTGCTCGCCGTTCCAATCAGAAGCTAGCCCCTCGGTTCTATGGGCCGTTTCGCATCACTCGTCGGGTGGGGCCGGTCGCATACACACTTGCCCTCCCTGAGGGATCCCGCATTCATCCCACCTTTCATGTGTCACTTCTGAAGAAGAAGCTGGGGGCGGCAGCCACGGTGCTTCCCTCTCTACCCGAGGCTACTACGACGGGTGAGCTACGCCCCAGCCCCGAGTATATCTTACTGTCCAGATGGAAGAAACATGGCACGGAGTACCGTTCAGAGATTCTGGTCAAATGGAGGGATCTGTCAGAGGCCTACAACACGTGGGTGGACTTCTTGGAGTTCCGGGAGTTATTTCCCGACTTCCAGCTTGAGGACAAGCTGCCTCTTGATGGGGAGGGGAATGTTATGCCCCCGGACGATCTGCGGTTCCGAGGATTCAAGTACGCCAAAAGACCTAAAGGAGCACCGAACAAAGACCGGGCTGAACCATCCGGTTCAGCCCGCAATTAATCAATAACAAGGAGGAGGGCTGAACCACACCGGTCCAGCCCTCAATGGGGGCCGGCCGGCCCTTGGGATGAGGGGCTCCATAAATACCCTCTTCCCCCTCATTTTGAGGTAACCAATTTCATAACTAGGTATTTTTCTTCTTCTCCAAAAAACCCTAGCCGTCTTTTCATTCCTAGTTTCCTCTTCGCTTTAGAACCCTAGCAGTAGCATTGCACAGGGCTATGAACCATTCTATTCCTCTACTTCCCAATTCAGCTCCTACTAATGTTAAATCTTTTAGATATCCACAATTCCAAAAAAATGAAATAGAGAAAATTGTTAAAGAATTGTTACAGTTAGGTTACATACGCCCAAGCACTTCAAGTTTCAGCGCCCCAGTAATCCTCATTAAGAAAAAGGATAATACATGGCGTTTTTGTGTCGACTTCAGAGCTCTAAATAAAATATCCATTAAAGACCGATTTCCTATTCCTACGATTGATGAGTTACTGGACGAACTCTTTTTGGCAAGAGTTTTTTCCAAACTTGATTTACGTGCGGGATATTATCAGATTCGAATGGCGGAACACGACATACACAAAACCCCTTTCCGTACACACCAATGCCATTATGAATTTACGGTTATGTCATGCGGATTAACCAATGCACCTTCAACCTTTCAAGCGGTAATGAACACAATTTTCCAAGATTACTTAAGGAAATTTTTCGTCGTCTTTTTCGATGACATTCTCATTTATAGCGTTAATGAGGACGACCATTTGGCCCACCTCACTATCGTCTTTGAATTACTTCAAAGACACCAACTTTTTGCAAAATTATCAAAGTGTATGTTCCATACTCACTCCATTGAATTCTTGGGCCATGGAATTTTGAACGGAACAGTGTACCCCACAAACACCAATATATGTGTCGTACTAAATTTTCCTCAACCTAGGACACACAAGGATATTAGGGCCTTTTTAGGTTTAGCCGGCTATTACCGAAAATTCATCAAAATTTTCTCAATTTTGGCAGCACCTTTATCAGATTTACTAAAGTCAACCCCATACGTGTGGGATGACGCAGCACAAACATTTACTACGCTGAAGTCATTGTTAACCGAAATGCCCATTTTATCGTTACCAGATTTTTCACAACCGTTTTGTATTGAGACTGATTGCCTCCGGTATTGGAATTGGCGCCGTTTTGCTCCAAAGTTCCAAACCTATTGCCTATTATAGTCGTAAACTCACAACCTTAATGCAACGTAAATTTACATACGTTAGAGAATTGTACGCGGTCACGTCAGCAGTGGCGAAATGGAGGCATAACCTCCTTGGACATCATTTTACAATTCTTACCGACCACAAAAATTTGCACAATCTACTAACTCAGGATTTACATACTCCAGACCAACAGTTCTTCCTTTCCAAATTACTTGGATATGATTATTCAATCCAGTATAAATCGGGCAACCAAAATAGGGTGGCCGATCCCCTATCGCGATACCCATCTGAAATGAGTAATCCGGCCACTCTGAATAGTCTAAGCACTGTCACGTCGTCTTTATTAGAGGGGTTAATTCAAGACTATCAAAGTGATGCTTTTACACAACAATTAATACCAAAAATACTCACAAAAACCACCTTGCCTGAATGGACACAACATGGGGAATATATATATTTCAAACACCGATTGTTCATTCCGGACAATTCTCGAATTAAAAGTCTAATCATTAAGGAAGCTCATAATACTTGTTTTGGGTGGCATTCGGGCATACGTGACACCATGCATCGAATACAACAACAATTCCATATCCTTAATCTAAAAACAGAGATTACCAAATATATCAAGGAATGCACTATTTGTCAGCAAGCGAAATCCACTAATCATTCACCATTTGGCTTATTACAACCCTAATACCGTTTCTAATTATCCAACAAAATTATGGTCAGACATAACAATGGATTTTATAACGCATTTGCCAGTTTCTAATTCGTTCAGCATAATATTTGTTGTCGTAGATCGTTTTTCAAGGGCTGCACATTTTGCACCTATAAAACCACCCCTAACAACACCTTTAGTGGCGGCAGTTTTCTGGGATAACGTGGGCAAGCTACATGGAATACCCAAAACCATAATTTCGGACCACGACACAATATTTTTAAGTAACTTTTGGAAGGATTTATTTAAAATACAGGGCACCCACCTAAAATATAGCTCGGCATACCACCCCCAAACCGACGGGTTGACAGAACGGGTGAATCGCTGTGTTCAACAATATTTATGTCTATTTTCTTTTAATAATCCAAAAAAATGGTCCTACTATTTAAGTTCTGCAGAATATCATTACAATACGTCGTTTAATTTGGCGGCTGACATGACCCCATTTGAGGTTATGTTCGGTCGCACACCTCCTGGTTTACTCTCCTATTGTGCAGGTACCACAAATTTGGAAGCGGTGGAAACTACAATGCGGGAACGTGATGAGATTATTCAGCATCTCCGTGAAAACTGCACAAATCACAACACAGAATGAAGATGCAAGCAGATAAAAAGCGCACATATAAGCAGTTTAAGAAGGATGATTGGGTTTTACTGCAGATACAACCATATCGGCAAATCTCCATGAGGCGGTCAGCATCGCACAAACTTTCGTTAAAGTTTTATGGACCCTTTTAGATTGCAGAACGAATCGGGGAAACCGCCTACAGGCTTATTTTGCCTGCAGATTCTAAGATACATCCGATGTTCCACATATCACTACTTAAGCCTTACTATGGATCTACCTTCACACCAGCAACAAGGTTACCAGAAAATCATTACAACAACAGTCCAATACACACACCGTTGGCAATTGTTAGTACAAGAGAAATTTTCAGAAAGGGGAAAAAATTAAACAGGCACTAGTTCAATGGGAGGGGTTGCTGCCGGCTGACAGCACCTGGGAAGATGAACACTCCTTGGAAGCCGACCTGCTACACCGACCATCAACCACCGCTGGGAACGAACCAGTTGGGCAGAACTGGACTTCGAAGAACACACAAAAGCGTATTCCAAGGGGGGGATCTGCAGGAAATAAGGAGAAGACCTCAAATCTACAAACTTGTTTACAGAGCAGCTCATGGGGGAAGACTGGGATACGAACCAACAAACGTCCTCGTTCCGTCACAGCCGAGTTATTCCAGTTATTGCATTATCCCGTCAAACTGAAGGAGAAAACAAAGGATCAGCCCCGCTTACCTCCAAGTTTTCAAGCAACATCCACCAGACGAGCACATTCGTGGTCCTCACGGATGTATCAGTTCCCACCGGCTCCTTTTCTAAGAGCGTCTTCGTGGTTGACTTCGCTGAACCAAGAACCACCGGCTCCTACAACACCCCGCCGTCTTCCGGTTGACACAGCCCTAGGGCTCATTTCGGGGAGTATAAGGCGCAACAATGAGGACATTGCTTTTAAAGAAGGAGGCAGCTGTTACGACCGTCAGATCTTAACCTCTGATCGCAGGGCCTAGAGTCCGCCAGCTGTCCATTTAGTTTAGAAGTATTATTGTACCGTTGGTTTTGCTGTATAAATATGGATTAGGGATGTAATTACTGTTTTTAAGCAATTAATAAAGTTCTACCTTTTAACTCTTCTCCTTCCCGAGCCCCTTCCTCTGTTCTCTTCCCCCGCCATTAATGGCTTCCTCTGGTTACCAACCCTGATCCTGAACCCCCCTCTTATCACATATGGGTTTAAATTTATGGAAAAGTTCCACTATCAAATTTTGTTTTCTATGGGATTAGGGTTTCGCATGCGCGCATGCCATAATGATTTATTACATCATCAACTGCATGAAAAGAATTCGCTGGATGGACATCATGGACACTCCAAGTTGTGAATTGTCATTTGAATGGAATGCGGTATGATGAATGGTTAACCCAATCATGGTCTCATGCTTCTATCATGTCATCCTAGTTAGATCTAGTGACTTGGTTTGCAAAGTAAGACCACTTTGATCCATAGATTTCATTCAGCTTGATTGGCATCCATGGGCGGCCCTATCTTAGGCCCCCCTACCAGATAGTGGTAGATGTTGTTAAAGCACATTGTTGTGAGCCAAGGTCCATATTAGAAATTTTACTGAAGTACTTTTCTTGAGAACATATCCCTAGCAAGGTTGTAGATGTCGGATATCGGGGATGCGTTGGTTTAAGTTTTTCATGTCGTATGTGTAATTATTTAGAAATTTAATTCTTTTTTAATTTTTGTATATTAATAATTTGATATTTATTGAACTGCTAAACTTATCAAACTAATATAAACATTGTATTACACAAGTAATAACGGTATAACACATGAAATAAAACATGTGGAAGCAGAATGTTGCGAAGTTGTTAATGACAATGGAAGATAAGGAACCTTTAGTGCATAATTCAAGTCGATTACGGATTTTAAACAAGGAAGAAAGCCAGAGGAAGGGAGAAACTATCTAAACAGTGAAAAATTTTTGGTCTATTGTCTAATAGACCATAGACACCAATTAAAATAATAAAAAAAAAACAGTCAAAAAAATGTCGGGATATATCGGCCGATTCAATAGCATACATATCAGAGGATATATTCCAAAAGGATATTTTGCAAAAAAATATCTGAAACGTGTCGTTTTGTCCTTGAAACTTTTATGTCGGCCGACATGTCGACCATGTCGGAGAATATCCACAACAGTGATCCCTAGTATTTAGATGTGTTTGAACTATCTGCCGGTGGATTTTGAGTTGTATCTATAGGCTTTTTTCTATAAGGGGACCTAAATTAAGGTCATTTTGGTTGAATTTCTGACACACTCCAAGGAATACACCATATATATTGTTGAGTATAATTAACTTGGGGAGTGTTGGGCTTCAATCAGAGCCAATCAATTAGTGAGTTGGTGTGCTTAGGGCATACTTGATTCTAGTCAATGGTTTAGATGATCTATTGGATTTGAAAATTCCTTTAAGGACTAATCCCTAATATTCAAAGGTGATTAAACTTGATGTCATAGTTTGACTCATATCTAAGTGCTTCCTCATGTAGGGGAACCTCAAATTAAATTGGAGTTTCAAGTTGGAGTGCAATTCACTTCCAAGAAGTACATTCTAATAAGATTGGAAAGAGATGATTTTAAGGGTTTTAGTCAAATCGATTGATCTGCAAATAAGAGTATCAACCATTAGATCATTTGAATTTACTTATGAATTTGTTATTATTCTCTTACTGCTAAAGTTTCAAAATATATATTTGCATTGGAGCCTTCAATTTGAGATGAGTTGCTTGCATAGAGTTTGGCCTATTTAGATGGCTTTGGAAGCCGGGATATGCAATTCAAAAAGCCCGGGCACAGTTGAGGCTTATATTTTTGGGAAGGCCCAAGTTCTGAGGCAAAAAACTTTTTTGCAAGGCCCTAATTGATGGGTCTTATAATCCTTCTGAGAAGGTTTGAGGTCTTACAATCACTTGGGAAAAGTTTGATTGATGAGTCTTATAAGCCTTTGAAGTCTCAACGCTCAAATTTTTACCATGGCTTATAATCCTTATGAGAAGGCTTTGATTTAATATATGAAATTATTAGCCTCAAGCGTGTTCAAATTAAAATGTACTTTGCACTTATAGAAAGTCTTGTTGACTTGATTCATTTGGTTGGTTAGCTTTGATGTACTTGAGTCTGAATTGTGTGATCTAATATCATTGTCATTGTGAACTCTTACATCCTTTGGGGTAGGCCCACTTGACCTAGGTCTTGTTGCTTTCATATGGAACCAATTGCATTTACCGAACTTACAACCCAAAAGTAGGAGGCTCATATTGGTTGGTAGAAAAAGTTATTTTAAATACCTTGAAGACTTAGACTTCGTATGGGGGGACTTATTTTCACCGGTCAAGCGGTTACGACCGCATGTACCGGGCCTTAAAATTAAGGCCCGGTACATGCGGCCGTAACTGCTTGATCGGTGAAAATAAGTCCCCCCAAACGAAGCCTTAATGCAATGCGTACAAATATACAACTTCTGTCATTAAGTCATTAGTACACTGCAATGTACTAAGAAAACTATGACACTACATGCGGTCAGGTAGACCTTTGAAAGGTTCAGCAAAGGATCGAGATAAGATGTGCTTTTATAATTCGGGATTTCTCCTAATTGCTTTATTGGGAACAAACTAATATTAATATAGTAGTAAGAATGCATATACAAATTTTCATTGAAGGAAAAAAATTGTATCTAGGATCAAATTAAATCGTTGAAGCAAATTGTTCACGCGCAAAAATTAGTCTCTGTGTCTTGGAGAATTTGCAGGTTGAGCTGTTAATTTTTTCGTATGAGATGCACATAATTTTCCTACAATCAAGAGCCATCCATATGAAATACACATTCTAGTTGAAAACTCTTACCTTTGCATTTTAAAATGGCATGTCCTTCGGGATTGCACAAAAGCATTACTTGTTTTTTATTTGATAACAGAAGGATAACATGAGCTGTCAAATCAAAATTTTATTAAGTAAAAAAATGCATGGATAGACTCGTAAGGTATGCTCCCACATACTTACTGTGGTATGGTTCCCCCCTGAAGCCCCTCCCCGAATGGGAGTCCAAACCTAGAAAATTCAAAGATAAAATCAAGACTTTTCTCCGTTCCCTTATATAAGCGAGAGCGAGTGTACAAATTTATTATAAAAATGCCACTATGGGTACATAGGTAGATAGACGGACGTGTAGATGGGACCAGGACATCGTATTCGTATTAATATTCCCAACTCGCAGATTGGTCGTGCCCTCAAGGTCAAGTTCTGAAGGGGTCGTCAGCTAGCATAAAAATAATAATTCTTACACCAAAAACAAATGCCATGTCGATTGAGCTCTAGGCACTCCGAGTAAGATAAGAGCTCGATTGGTAGAGGTACTTTTGGTGGAGGGATCGGTTGAAGTAGTGGTGGGCAGTGGATGTCCAACAGGAGGTGGGGGATCAAGCGGTATGGGGTGGATTTGGAGGTGGCAGTGGCAACATCGAGCTTGTTCCATAGATCAGGAGAGGATGGATGGGTTGTGGACACGAAGGTGAGCCCGAATGTTGAGTTGCAAACTAGCATGAAAGTAACTCAGGTAGTGATCAAAGGAGACCTTGAGAGGCATGTCATGTGCATCGAACCCTCGATGAACTTTGTGATGTAGTTCGTGACAGTGTTTGGCTGTTGAAAGGAGTTGATGCGCTTAGACACATTTCACATATGGGGAGTGTCATAGTGGCAGGGGAGTTCTTCCGTAAGTGTAGGCCAGGAGAGGTCAAAAATATTCTTGGGTGCCCAACGCACTAGGTAGAGCACATGACCTTTCATGTATGGTCACCATTGGGAACTTTTGGTTTGTGGGAGTTGATTGAAGATCAGAGTATTATTTTGTGTGGGCGATGCAACCAAGAGGGTCAATGTCGCCGAAAATTAGGATCTCAATATAATATAGGTCGTCCGGCTGAATGTCTCTGGCATGGTGTATGAACCCATGTAGTAAGCACCGGCTCTTAGGGGGTAGCAAGAGTGGGGGGGGGGGGGTAGTGGAGCCGATTGTCAGTGGTCAGCAATGGTTGCAAGCTCGCTATGGAGCGTGAGGTCTTCCGGTCAATCTTTTAGCCGATCTAAACAAGAGGAGTTACACTAGAACAGGAACTCAATTGCCCATTGACAGCGAGAGGAAGCTCGCAAGGCACGCCTTATTTTGCCCGCCCCTGCGTAGCAGAGGTGAGGCCCCGTGCTCCTGGTACGCCTAAATTTGTTTTTAATATTTAAGAAATATTTTATTAATATTTTAGTACTAGGGGATTTTAGTAATTCTATTTAGATGACAGGGATCACATGTCAATCAAAGTTTCCACACCCTTCTCTTAAACATGAAATTTTACTCTCTCAAATTTTTAATGATAATTTTATTGGCAGCCACTGTTCAGCTATTGGCAAACCAATTTTTTTTTAAAAAAACTCTCTTTTTTCCCTCTGATTTTAGACCTAATGGCAACCCAAGCCCTAAACAGCCGCCCGATGGAAATCCATCCTGAGAATCGCGATATCCGTGTCGTCGCGACCTTCCCCCGTGCCGATCGTTGTTGTCGTTCCCCTTTCCGGTTGCCACCGACGCTCGCCACCTCCGTCGAAGGGTCTCCACGGCCGAATGGTTCTTCTTCCCCAAATCTAGGTCAGTCACAAATCCTGTTCTCTCTAAATAATTTTTTTCCTCCCTCTCTTAGATATGAGATGTTTCATCCTAAATGTCGCTGTTTTTCGTTGGTCATCTTCTACAAAACTAGATTTTCTTATCATTTTTTCTCTTCCTTAATTCTACAAAACTAGGTTTTCATGGATGCTGAACATTGCTGCCTGGACTCTGGAGAGAGAGAGGTGTGGAGCCTTTTGAAACAAAAACTGGGGTTAGGAGGGAAATGACATTGGTAAGTAGTGGCTGAAAGGGGTATTGTAGGGGGTTTTGGAGACATCGACAAAAATTTACTGTAGGGACAAAAATTGACTGTGGAAGTTTGATTATGAAATCTTGAGTGTCAGTGTGCGGGAAATGGAGTTCAGTTCTTGGACATGTTGGTGTCAAGGTCCGGGAAGAAGATTTGGTTGTGGCGGGGGTGTTTACAAGATGTGGTTGCTGGAATTAGTTCTTTTGGAGGCGTAAGGACTGGTTGAAGTTCATGGGTGCACAAAATGGATTGTTTGTAGAGCAGGCAGTGACAATTTGTGCACATGACGAGGAAAAAGGGAGTTTGATGACCGGCCAACAACAGATTTTAGTTTTAGGTGTGGAAAGAAGTGGAAGTACCGAAGTGGGTTAGAAGCAGATCTTAGTTTTGTTTTTATTTTTTTAATTTTTACTTGGTCTCTCATTAATATAATGGTCTGTGTTTATAGTTTTGCAATCTGTCATTAACAATGGGTCGTCGTTAGCGTAAATAGGTTTGTCAATAACGTCCTTTTTTTAATCTTTTAAACCCTTTTAGGTAATTTAATTGACTTCAAATTCAGGCATATTTTGTTAGCATGACACTTTAGCATGAGTTGAAAAGAACAAGCTAGACAGTCCACGGTTGACTCTAGGCCTATCCCAAGTTCATAGGGGACTCAAGGCATACCTGACCACTAAATTTTTTCTTTAATTTATATATATTTTTTCAAAACTAGGATTTCATTTTGATTGCTTTGGACTGGGTTACTATACAAGCATGCAACTCAAGTCCAACGATTGAAATTTTGCATCATTGATTCATTTAAAAACACGGTTTTTCACACCTTCTAGAAATTTTGTTGATTAAAACCACTTCACAAACTTTTTAATTAGAGGGAGCTGGTCAGCCGATCTGTAGTTTGGGCAAAATGAGCTCAATTCTGAGGCACTAGAAACTATATCCCTCCCAAAATTTTTAAAGAAAATATTAGTCTTTATTTGGATCTGATGCTTATGCTACCTTCATGTTATTGTCTTCATGTTTGTGAAAGATTATGTACCCAGCTGACGGTGTTTTAATTACTTATCAAAAATCTTACTGTTTCTTTATGAACTGATTATATTTCAACAATAATTTTCACATAAATTTCATGTAGAAATCAGGGCTCTGCAATTCACGGAGTTTCTGAAACCATAGTTGGTGTATTGGGTGGAGGTCAATTAGGTAGAATGCTATGTCAAGCTGCAAGTCAAATGGCGGTTAAGGTTATTACTTTGGATCCTGTGGAATATTGTCCTGCGTGCTCTCTGTCCTATCAACATTATGTTGGAAGATTTGATGATGGTGATGCAGTTCGTGAGTTTGCACAAAGGTGGAGGGATCATGACATTTGCTATTTACTTGTTAAGAGATCTGTTGATGTAATATTAAACTTCCAATATTTGTGAACATCTGAATGTTTTTTTTTTAATTTCATAGGTGTGAAGTGTTGACTATCGAGATTGAACATGTTGATGCTATTACCCTTGGAAAGCTGGAGGAACAAGGAGTGGACTGCCAGCCAAAACCTTCGACTATAAGAATAATCCAAGTAAGTTTTAATACCTATTCTTATACAGAGGTGTTGATACGAAATCCATAATAATGCTGCATTAAGATGAAGCCATTTGAAAATATTTTACTATTTCCTTTATTTTATTCTATTTTCATATAAAGATAGGTTGTATCTCTCTCTTCTTTTTAATCATTAATTAGTTTTAACTTGGTCCTCGTGCAATTCGAAGTCGATCTTGAGTCAGTTTAGTTCAAAACCTCTATGATTAAAAGTCAAGCCAGTCCACTGTTCAGCAACTCAAATTCCTGCCTGCACAAACATGTTAACGTCCATAAATAAAAGCCATGTAACCATGCACTGTTTCCACTCCCAAACTCAATCTTGTAAACCATGCGACTTCCATGTTAGATCACATTTTTTCTACCTGTCAATACTGATCTCGCATCTGCCAACTTCATAATCCACACCACTCAATCCTAGAATCCGGCCGACGATCCTTTTTGTATTTTACTGCCACGATCCTTGCCCCCAACTCGTCCGAATGTATTGCCAACCCCATACAGACCCATCCTTCTTTTTCTGTAGGAAAAAGTCTTGAGCAGGAAGCCGTGTACTCCTCATGGTGTGAGAATTTATAAACTTAAAAAGTATGTAAGACATTTATTTAAGGTTAATAGTAAACTTTTCTTCTTGCGGTCGAATGCTAAGTATTCTAGTCTTCTCTATTATCTTGTTCAACTCTTACGAGTTAGGTTCAATAGTCGTTACTTTTATATAGGTGTTATGCTTAGTGCCTCCTTCCTTCGAATATTTGTAAACTCTCTTACTTCTAATATTCCAGTTATTTGTTTTGAATATGATTGTAATTTTATCAAATTAGATACATGTAGAGTTTTTTTAAATCCACGACCTAAGTTTCATTAGTTATAAGATTTATAGTCATCCCTATTTCTAGTTTTACTTCTTGCAGACTATTAGCTTGTTTCATGCTGCAACTTTCTTGATGATTTAGTTGTGTCAGAAGTTTATAGAAATTGACGTACTATGAAAAATATAAATTACAAAAACTCATTAAAATAAGAGACAACATTGATAATGAATATTGTAGAGAAATACAAAATGGGAATTATGTTTGTATTTTATTTCCCATAAAATTTGATACATACATGTATTTGTACACTTATATAGGAGGAGAGGAAGGAGAGAATGTATCATTCTAAGATGTGAGACTAAACCTTAAAGAGGAAATGGGCCAAAACTGGGCTTTACAATGAGCCTTTATTTTTACATATTTTCTTCAGCAAATATAATTAATGAATTGTCACTGCATTCTAAAATAAATGAAGAAACCACAACTATAGGTTCAAATCTTGATTGGAACCTGAGATTTGAGATTAAGGGCGGGTTTGACTGGGATTATAAATCCCGCGGTTTTCATCCGCACCGCGCAACCGCAACCGCGGTTCCCACGACGCAGATGAAAACTGCGGGATTCCCACGGTTTTATAAGAATTTATGCATACATCATAACTCGATCTTTTTTATGGAATTAACAAATCATGGCTTATGCCAATTTTGTCTTTAACAAACCTAAATATATGAAGCACACAAACACCGACACTTGAAACATAGATGGCATGCCACTGCTATAATGACACAAAAACTAAAAAAAGGTCTTTATATTAACAACCCAACAAAACGACATTCGCAATCCATTGGATATTGGTTGTGGTTTCTTCATTGGATATTAACAAAACGACCGTATCGATCTCTATCCTCTCCCTTCCTCCAACAACTCCAGTCGATGATCCTCTCCGGGGTGTTGTAGCACTCTTCAAAATCGAGAATCATCCTTCGTCTCTCTTCCTCCCCAAGGCCGGCACCACCAACATCGAACCCAACCACCACACCTCCAAACCGTCGCCGACCAGCTCTCCATCTCCGATGAACTTCTACTTGAGCACCTCCTTGCTCCTTCGACGAGTTCCTGCGCCGACTGACCCCCCTCCTATTTTTTCACCGAGCTCCTCTCTAACCGATAGCTTCATCTTGATTCTTCTTCCTCCTCAAGGTCAACAACCCGACGACAAC
Source organism: Platanthera guangdongensis (assembly GCA_039583875.1). NCBI lineage: Eukaryota > Viridiplantae > Streptophyta > Magnoliopsida > Asparagales > Orchidaceae > Platanthera > Platanthera guangdongensis. Next base: position 197,850,898 of record CM077148.1, read on the forward strand.
CAAGTGCCTCCTCTTCATCTATCCATCTCCCGCAAGTTCTTTCTCTGATGAGCTGCTCCTCTATTTGTTCTGACAACCACCAACTCCTCTCTAATTGAGAGCTCCAGTGAGGGCGGTGGTTTGGGCGAAACTTTAAGGGGGGCTGCTGTAAGAGAGGGGGGAATCTTGACTTTTATGTTTTATTTTGACTTTTTCAGGGCTTAGGACATGAATATTGCACCTGTGTTTTCTTTTGCAATACTAAATATGTGAAAAATGTGATGTAAGATTAAATAAATTTTACTTCTATAAAGATTTCAAAAGAAAAGAATAAGCAAAAAATCATAAATATGAATTAGGGTTAATGAAGAGCGGCACATGAGTAGGGGGAGAGAACAAAATCTTTAGTCATTAAGAATTTTATTGAAGGAGTTAAAACTTCATAATAACTAATAAGGTATGTGGAGGTCAGAGCAGTAGGTGAAGCATGCATTTGTCTCGATGAAACAATGCATGATATGGTAGAGGAAGAAACTTATGTGAGGCTGGATATAAAGAACTTTGAGGGCAATTTTACCCAATAAATTAAACTATAGTATGAGGCATGTTCATTTGTGCCCATATTGTGTCCATGGCATGTCAATTCGTGTTTGATATGTGCCTAGATTCATTAAACCATCCATCTCCAAATCGAGGAAGAAAAAGAGTTGCAGTATCCAAAATCGAGCAAGGACAATTGAGGAAGAAGAACAATTGCTGAGTTGCGATCTCCAAATCTGAGGAAGAAAAATATTTTCCATGCTTGCTTTAAATCGAAGAAGAAGAACAGTCGCAGTCTCCAAAATCGAAATTAAGGAAGAAGTGAAGAGTAGTTCCAGTCTTACGACAGTACACGAGCAGTTGAGGCCTAGATTCATTAAACCTAAAGGATTTTAACCTTTGGAAGAAAACCACCATAGTTCCTGCTTTCCCGGTCCATCCGTCCGGTTGCCCGGTTCCGAGAAGGGGAGGTTTTCTATCTGTGATCACACCGCCTGGTGGAACGGTCAGTGGTCCGACCGGTTCGACCGACCGGTCTGGTCGGTTTTTAAAACCTTGCATGAAACGACTGACTACCCCAACAACAAATGATATATCAGGTCTTGCGATTATAAGATAAATTAGCTTGACCACCAGTCAACGATGCTACTTTGGGTTAGGAAGAAGCAAATCAGAATTATAAGCATGAGTATAAAGCTTATGGTTGACATCCATGGGTGTGTCAGCAACGTTGGTACCAAATTCGACACCAACTCTTCGCGCACTACCACGAGAAGGGTAGGATGGCGGAGGAAAATGAGGCTCGGAACTGAAACACCTGCAAATAGCTAAAGATCAAAAAATCCGCCGAGCGGCAACACCAGACTTCGCCAACGCGGCAAATACCTCTCTTGCGGCGGGCTTTCTATTGAAAGTAAGATGCAGTTACAAAAGGTGAAAGGAAGAAGCCACGCGAACAGGAGACCGCAAAGGCACTAGAATCGAGACCGCAATTCTTAACAAGCGAGTTATTGGATTCGAGTCAACGTACTTTGAGAGTGCCGCTCCCCCTTATTTATAGTCTCAGCGGCTTGTCCAAACGGGAAGAGCTAAAATAACCACCTGCCCGAGGTACATGAGAACCGGGCAGGGGTGACGGGATACAAGCTCTAAAGAAAACTGGCAGACCGCGCGACTAGGCGGTTAACCCCTGCGGTTTGAGCGACCTTTTGCTGGGTGCGTGTAGCTTTTGCTGACAGATGCGGTTAGGCGAATCCTAACCGTGCAGCTTGAGTGCTGGCTTGAAACTTAGTCGCAGACTCTCTGATAAACAAGCAAGTTTGCATCTAGAGTAGCCAACATCATGAAGAAAGTCAAGATAGTATTTTGGTTGAGGCAGGAGACCACAAACTGACAGGTCACCCCGATGCAAAGAAAGTATCGGAGGGGCCCCAAATCTTTTGTCTGAAATTTGGATGCCAGGTGCTTCTTGACCATTGTGATACCATCATCTGTGATGAGTATATCATCGACATAAATCAAAAGTATCATCGTGCCCGTTGAACTTATCAAACTAGGCTCGCTGAGACCGTTTGAGACCATAGAGAGGTTTCTTGAGGTGACAAACAAGAGACCCCCCTTGGTCTCATAACCAGGAGGTTGCTGCATGTAAACAGTCTCAGGGAGGTTGCCATTTAGGAAAGTATTTTTGATATCCAGTTGATGCAACGATCAATGTCGATGAACAACCAAGGGGATCAAGACTCGAATAGTATTCAACTTCACAAAGGGTAAGAATGTATTCTCATAGTCGAGGCCATGTTGCTGAGTGAATCCTTGAGCCACCATGACTTTCATACGTTCAATCTCTCCATCAAGGTTATGCTTCACAGTGAAGACCAACTTACAACCAACAGGAGTCTGGCCAGAAGGAAGAGAAACAAGGTCTCACGTGTGATTGGCCCAAAGTGCGGCCATTTTCTCATCCATGGCGGCCCGCCACCCCGGATGATGACGAGCCTCCTTTAGAGAAGAATGGGTGGAAATAGTGGACAATGAGGTTGCAAACCTGTGGAGTGCCGAATATAAGTTATGCAACGAGACATAATTTGAAATAGGGCGAGCGGTGGATGTCGATATCAGGCCAATGACCGGAGTATCAACAGGTAGGGGAGGTTCTTGTGAGGCAGTAGATCGAGGAAAGCGTTGTGTGTAGACACAAAAAGGAGGTAGTAGCGAGTGGAGAGACACAACTGGAGGTGTGGGAAGCAGAGGTGGTTCAGTGGTGGTAGGCATATGAGGACGTGGAAGGCTGGGGGTGGAAGACAGTTAAGTGTTGGATTTGTGGAAAGGTTGATGTTCATTGAAGGTGACATCAACGAAGGTGACGAGTTTCCAAGTAGAGGGAGAATAGTAGACGTAGATTTTCTGGGTACGAGAATAGCCAACAAACATACACTTACTAGCACGAGTAGCCAATTTGTCCACGATGAGGCCAAGTTGGTGAACATACATACACAACCAAAGATTTGAGGTGTTAAGGCTAAGGGGGAGGTGGAGGGGAAAAGGATACAAGATGGCGTCACAAAGTTTAGGATAGAGGAGGGCGTTCAGTTAATGGGGTTGCAGGCAGTGGAGACTGCAGAATGCCAGTAGACGTTGAGAACCTGGATTTGGAACATGTGGGACCTAACAACCTGGAGGAGGTGACGTTTTTTACGCTCGTCCACGCTATTTTGTTGGGGTGTATAGAGACGTGAGGTTTGGTGAAGAATGCTCAATGCATCACATGTCTCCTGAAAGTTGTGACTAGTATATTCACGCTCATTATCCGTGTGAAGAATTTTCAAGGATCACGAGAACTAGGTCTTTGTTTTGGTGAGGAACAAGCGAAAAAATGCGTAGTAACTTAGAGCGGTCGCGCATTGTATATATCCTTATTATGCAAGAATGATCATCAGTAAAAGTAACAAAATAACGATCACTAGTCACACTAGCCGTTTTGTAGGGGATCCAAACATCAGCATGCACTAAAAAGGAGCTGTGTTTCGAGTACAAAGTGGAGAAAAAGTAGAATGATGATGTTTTTCATAAATACAAGATTCACATTAAAAATCTGAAAAAGGAAAGTCAGGGAGAACCCGCTTGAGGATAGGAAGAGGAGCATGCTCAAGACGCCGGTGCCAGTCGGTAGAGATGACAGAGGAGAGAGCTGAGGATGGGAGATCCAGAGTATGCATTCCATTGGATAAGCGGTCAATACCAATGATGTTCTGAGTCCGTCGATCCTGCATGACCAAGGAAGAAAAAGAAATTGTGATTAGATAATCACAATCCTGAGTTAACCGACTGACAGAAGGAAATTGAAACTAAGAGCCCAAAATAGGAAGGACAGAGCAGAGAGGAAGAGTTGGAATAAGAGGCACATCACTATAACCACAAACAGGGGTAGTATCACCATTGGCCACCATGATAAACTTAGGGGACGAGACATTCAAATACCGAGAAGGTTTGTGAGGGAAGATGCAGTCGGTAGCCTCAGAGTCCACTGTCCACACTGGGTTGTGGGAAAAACATGAGATACTTGCAAAGGTGGTAGAGGCGAGGAGTCAGAGGCCCATGTAAATATCCCTTATGGCTGTTGGAGTTCCTCGTGCAGGACGCCAATGTTGGTGTGGGATGTGGAAGGGACATCCGCCATAGGAGAAGTATAAGGGGCAACAGGTGAGGGTTGCAGGAGCTCGAGTTTCTTGAAACAGGTGGCCTCAGTATGATTCAGACGGCCATAATAAGTAAGAATTCAAGCCGTGGGCTGGGACAAGCGAGGACGATCATCACGTCCGTCGTGGCGATGGCCATGATAACCACCTCGAGCTCAAAAGGACGGCGCATGGCTGGGGAGTGTCCCAAAAGGGCGGGTGAAGGAGGTAACACAACATCAGGGGGCATAATAACTTTAAGAATCATAGAACACACATTAGAGAGAGAGACGGAACAGTGGGAGAAGTAAGAATGTTCGTATTGATGCTATGAAGATGCGGAGGTAGGCATACAATCATGAGAGTTGTGCCAACCACCTCCTTCTACGCTCGCTGGATGGCAAAATCCAAGGAGGGGGCTGGTGCTGAAGTTAGACTTCAATGAGGGTCTTTAACATGGCCACAAAGGAGGTCAAGTCACCAGTAACGCAAGGATCAACTGCCTGGAGGCCAGTAAAGATGTCAAAGAGATGTTGGAGATTGTCCTGCCCAGAGTAAAGAGACTGAAGTTTGTCCCACATAGCACATGGTCATTCAGTAGGGCTCAGACTCCATAGAGTTAAGAAACTGAGACTGAACTCGACCATCATCACGGAGCCACTGTTTCGTAGGTTCAGCTGGTGGAGTGCGGGTAACATGATTAAGCAACCCCTTTGTTTGAAGAACACGTCGCATGGAGTGCCTCCATTCCACAAAATTGTTCTTCCCATTAAGGGAGGTAATGGTAATCCTCAATTCATCCCGCACAACAGGAGGAGGAGCCAAAGCTGGAGCAAGAGCCAGAAGAGATGAGGAAGAACCAACGGGAGTGCCCATGACCACTGCAAGGTGAGTAAATGACAACGGGGTCGCAACGATCAAACGATCCCTGCGTACACGACACACCACATTGGACAAAGGAGCTCGACGAACAGAGGGAGCTCGACACAAGGAGGAGCACATGGGAGGAGCTCGGCACAAGGGAGGGGAACGATAAGGAGGAGCTCGTCATAGGAGGTGCTCGACACAGTGGGAGCTCAGCACAGGAGGAGCTCGACACAGGAAGGATCCCGATACAGGGAGGAGCTCAGTCCAAGGAGCTCGACAGACGTGGGAGGAGCTCGCTTTTCCGCGTCTAAGTTCCGATCAAGCAATTGTGGGTTCTGTCCTACCGGGCGTGCCAGATAAGGGAGGAGCTGGACATACAAGAGAGGGGCTCGACACATCACGTGAACACAACGCGCAAGAGGACGCTGGAAGAGTGGTCGCAGGATGTTGCAACAAGCGGGAAGGTGCGGTCTCAAAAGCGAAGACCCGCACTGGTGCGAAAACGAGGCCATTTTAAAGTATCTACTTATCGTTACTTCATGGATCACAACGTAGTGCCCATATTCCATCCAAATTAGTAATATTGCTGGTAATGAAAATAGTTGAAGGAAAATCATCGGCTACTCTTTTGGATTCAAAATCTTATGCAAATTGTTTTACATGTCATCAAATAGGTCATGTTGCTCAAACGCTTCCATGACAGTTTACATAATGTTCAAGAAGACAAGCTGAAATTATTGAGGCAGATGACATCATTGAAATTGGAAGACAGATTATTGAGACTGATGATATCTTAATTGAAAATAGCAGTTTGGGTTCATAACACCTATTTTTGTATCAGAAATCCTAATACTAAAACATCTGATATCATTTCAACATTCTTTTTTCTAGATATGTAACAAAAAGAATGAAATCAAAGTCTACAAGTCTTTGATTCTTAATGCTATTATCCCATTTAATAAATGTGTAAGTTTACCTTCTTTTTCTATGTTAGTTAGGACTTAGGACTATTGAGTCCATGAAACTTTAGCATATTTGATCCTTGTTTTAGGATGTCAATTGAGATGAAGCGTTCGTTTAAGAGTGCCTTAGTTTATCATGTTCTTTTGTGCATGAAAGCATTTGTCACGAAGTCTTCCTCAAATTGTGTTTGTTTGATTGTTTTTATGGAATATGTTGGACTAAGAGGATTATTTAATTATATATTTATATTGAATCGATTCTTATTATTTGAATGATTAAATGAATAAAATTCAAATCAAATCCTAATTGTCTTCAAATAATTATTATTAATTCAAATCAATTAATATTGACGTAAATTTAAGGAGTTGGCTTAGTTCAAATCTTCATTAGAACATTAAGGTTCTCTAAATAAATATAACTGTTCTCAATCTAAATCCTAAATTTAGAAAAATTTAGATTTAGTTTCTTATATCCAGGGTTTTATTTTGTTTAGGCTCCTATAATCTATAAATATGAGACATGCTTTTTTTAAATCAAGCATGAATACGTAAACTCTTGATCATTTGTTATCTCTCTTTTCATATATTTACTGATTTTCTATTCCCATTTCCCACTCACATCCTGCATGCATCCCAACTAAGATCAATCAAGTTAAAAGAAAGTAAGATTCCATTGCCATAAAAATCTTGTATTATGTTAGAAACCACGGTGGGGCCCTCGTCGGGCACATGAACCCAGATCCTGTGGCCGACTGCAGTCGAATGGCGAGAACATCCCCAACCAAATCTCCTGGGCGCGTGTGGGACTCTCGTCGGGTACATGAACCCAGCTCACGCGGAATAAATTCCCAGGTAGGTTGTTGAGGCCCGGGATAGAACCCGGGACCTCCTTTATCAAGCTCCTAAGCAGAGACTTGATACATACTTGAGAATTTATTCCGCGTGGGCTGGGTCATGTACCCGACGAGGGCCCCACACACACCCAGGAGATTTGGTTGGGGATGTTCTCGCCATTCGACTGCAGTCGGCCACAAGATCTGGTTCATGTGTCCGACGAGGGCCCTACCATGTTTCTAACATATTACTTTGACATCCTCTTAGTTATTCGACCACAAATCTCATGATTCTTATGGGAATTAAGGATTTCGGAATCAATATTTCTCACAACTTCCATTTTCAGCCCCCAAACTGATTCAAAAGAATAACAAAGCTTACCTGCCTAGAAATCAAACCTGAAGCATTTCCTAAAACCATTAATCCACTCGACATTGTTTCACTAGGCATTATTTCATTCCACATCACGCAAAGAGTTTTTCCACACGAAAAACATTTTGCTCCAACCTCCAGATCTCAACTATCCCATAAGTCAGATCCTGTCTTACCTGATCTGTAAGTCTTCCACAATCTGGTACGGAAGTGGTCCAAGGTCTTCATGCACATGTATCTGGATACCGTATGATTACGCGTCAGTCAAATTGGAACTTACACTTACTAGGTAATGAAGGTATCTGAACTCTTATTTTGAAATAGTCCTGTAATACAATTTTTGAAAATGGGTAGTCTAATTCCCTTAGCCACTATGCTCTATTTCAGGACAAATATAACCAGAAGGTTCACTTTTCTCAACATGAAATTCCACTTCCTGATTTTATAAAGGTTAGCTCGCTGTTATTCTGTGACATCAAATAAAGCATGTACTTGACATATTTTGATTTTGTAAATATATGAATCCTAGCAGATAGATGATCTGGAAAGTGTTGAAGATGCATCTAATTTATTTGGTTTCCCTATGATGCTAAAAAGTAGAAGGCAGGCCTATGATGGGCGCGGGAATGCTGTAGCATACCATAAAGATGAGATTTCTTCTGCTGTTGCAGGTAACTTAATTTTTTATTACTGTGAAGAGAGGCCTCAAACCTTGTATATACTTTTTGAATCAATAATTACAAGTATGAATACATTTATATAGGAAAAAAGGAAGGAAAGAAATCCCAATCCAAGATGTGGGACTAATACAAAGAGAGAGAAAAGAGAGAAAAATGGGCTCTTAGATGGACCCTTAATTAGGCTTTTCTAACACTACCCGCAAGCTGGAGCGTACAAGTCGTAGGCACCAAGCTTGGATAAAAACTGGTAGTATAGAGGCCGAGAGAGAGCTTTAGTCAGGATGTCAGCAACTTGGTTTGTAGCAGGAACAGGTTCCAAATCTATCTTCTTTGACTGTACCTTTTCCTGGATAAAGTGACAGTCAACTTAAATATGCTTTGTGCGTTCGTGAAAGACCGAATTCTTGGCAATATGTATTGTTGCTTGACTGTCACAAAATAGGGTCGCCGGTGATGAGAGACGAACACCCAAGTCTCCCAGAAGGCTCTCAAGCCAGGTTAACTCGGAAACAACAGCAGCCATAGCTCGGTACTCGGCTTCAGCAAAAGAGCGAGCAACCACAGTATGTTTCTTGCTACGCCAGGTTATGAGATGTCCACCGAAGTAGGTACAAAAACCAGTTGTGGAACGTCTATCATCAATGGATCCTTCATAGTCAGCATCAGAGTACGCGACAAGAGATAAAGATGTGGATGACTTGTACACAAACCCTTGTCCTGGAGCGATCTTGAGATATCGAAGAATGCGCTCGACAGCTTGGAGATAAGATGTCCGAGTAGCATGCATAAAACGACTCACGACTCACACGACAAAAGAGATGTCTGGTCGAGTAACCGTAAGATAGATCAGCTTCCCAACCAAGCGTCTATAGTATTCTGGATTTGTAAGCAGCTTGTCGGAGTCAGAGCTGTGGGCCGAGAGCTTGTGATTGGCGTCCATAGGAGTATCCGCAGGTTTGCATCCAGAATAGTCAGCATCGTGAAGGAGGTCCATACAATACTTCCTTTTGGGATAACACAAGACCATCAGGGCGTCGTGCAACCTCAAGCCCAAGAAAATACCGAAGGCTGGCAAGATCTTTGATCTGAAAGTCGGAGTTTAACTGTTGCTTGATATGTTATATCCTTGTAGTATCGTCGCCAGTAATGAGGATATCGTCAACATAGATAAGTAGGATCACAGTTCCGGTTGACCGGTGTCGGGTGAAGAGAGAAAAGTCAGCCGAGCTCCGAATGGAGCCAATATCACAGACAACCTTGCTGAATTTTTCAAACCAAGTGCGTGGGGAGTATTTTAGACTATAAATAGATTTCCGAAGATGACAGACCCGAGACTTCCCCGTGGTCTCAAACCCGGGAGGTTGGTGCATATAAACAGTCTCCTGCAGATCATCGTTGAAGAAGACGTTCTTAATATCCAGCTGATAAAGAAACCAATGACGATGAACAGCCAAGGAGAGAAGAACGCGGACCGTGTTCAATTTGTCCACTGAAGAGAGGGTTTCCTCATAATCACGGTCATGTTGCTAAGTAAAACCCCGGGCCACGAGGCGGGCCTTTAGACTCTCAATGGTGCCATCCGCCGTATGTTTAATAACAAAGTCTCACTTGCGGCTAACACAGAGTTAGCCTGCAGGAAGAGGAACCAGATCCCAAGTCCGGTTAGCCTAGAGAGCCCGCATTTCATCGTCCATGGCCGCCCGCCACCCCGAGTGTTGAAGCGTCTCATGCACAATGTTAGGAATAAAAATAGAGGAAAGAGAGGTGGCAAAGGCGTAGAGAGGTGGAGTCAGCCGATGGAGAGAAACGTAGTTGGCCAGGGGATGAGCTGTAGAGACGGGAGTTGGATCTGCCATTGCCGGGGTATCGCTGGGAGCAGAGAGCTGGTGCAGGGAACCATCCTTGGAGCGACGACGAGTGTAGACACGGAGAAGGGGCGGAGGAACCCGATGGGGGGGGCGAGGGAGAGAGGATGAAGGAGATGACAGAGAAGAGGGCGTGACAGGTACGACTGGCGGGGAAGAGGAGGAGAGGAAGACGGGGTGGGGGAAGGTAAGTAGAAGGGTTTGTCTTCGCAAAAGGTGACATCCGCCGAGACAACCAACTTGTCATCAAAAGGAGAGTAGCAAACATACCTCTTTTGAGTACGGGAGTAGCCAACAAACATATATTTGGTCGCTCAAGGAGCAAGTTTGTCGGAAGGGGGGCCAAGAAAATGAACATAACAAACACACCCGAAGACCCGAGGGTGAGAGAGGTGTGGTTGGTGGAAGGATAAAGGAGTTGGATAGGTGAGGCAAAGTCAAGAACAAATGAGGGTAGGCGGTTGATGAGATGACAGACTGTGGATACGGCAAAATTCCAATATTCGATCGGAACCTGCATTTGAAACATGAGAGACCGAGCAACATCGAGAAGATGACGATTCTTCCGTTCGGCCACCCCATTTTTCTGAGGGGTATACACACACGAAGTTTGATGGATGACGCCAAATTCGATGTAGAGATTGGAGATGGTGCGACCAGTATACTTGCGAGCATTATCAGTGCGTATGACTTTGAGGGGTGTGGCGAACTGCGTACGCATCTCAGTTAAAAAAGCACGAAACACAGAAGTAAATTCAGTACGATCATGCAGTAAATATAGCCACGTAATACGCGAGTAATCATCAATAAAATTGACAAAATAGCGAAATCCAAAGATACTGAGGATTTTATAAGGACCTCATACATCAGAATGAACTAAAGATAAAAGAGTATTACTCCTGGTACAGGCAGGGGGGAAGGAACAACGATGTTGTTTGCCATAGATACAAGATTCACAAGAGAACTCCCGTAAAAAATCATCGGGAAGAGCGCTCTTGAGAATCGGAAGGGGAGCATGCCCAAAGCGGCGATGCCAATCGATAGTGGAGATGGCGGAGAGAAGAGTGGGTGAGATATCCAAGATGTATCGCCCATTCAACAGCTGCCCCTTACCAATGATACTCCGGGTGCGGCGATCCTGCATAAAAAAAGATGAAGGAGAAAAGGTTATGCAACAATCAAGGTCGTGCGTCAGGCGACTAACAAAAAGTAAATTGAAAGGAGACCCCGAAACATGAAGAACCGAGGAAAGAGAAAGGGTCGGGGTAAGCTGGAGAGCAGCGGCGCCAGAGACCGGTAGGGTGTCACCATTGACCACAGTGATACACGATGAGGATGAGCCGTCTGGAGATACTGGGGGGGGGGGGGGGGGGGTTCTGGGAGATAATATGGTGAGTAGCGTCAGAATCGACGATCCAGCGGGGGATATGAGAGAGACAGGTTATACCTTCCGCAGAGAAAGACGCAACCGAGCCGGAGGAGCGGCCGAGGGCACCCTGTAGCTGGTGGAGTTGAGTGCGGAGCTCATCTATATCTTGGCGGGTAGTGGACGCCGAATCTTGGGCAGAAGCCCCAGTGGGAGCAGGAGCAACAAAGGTAGTAGCAGCAAGGTGGGGAGGTAAACCATGTTTGCGGTAACAGGTAGCTTCAAGATGACCATCCCAGCCACAATATGTGCATTTCATAGAAGAACGACCACCACGTCCGAGACAGAGGTCGGCCCACTCAGGTGGAAGATCCACTAGAAGGAGGAGGGGTCAGAAGGAGAGGCTGTTGAAGAAGAGCCGGTGCAAATCTGGGAGGAGCCTCAGTAGGAGGCGTAACTTTAAGCAGCATTGAGCAGACATCAGACAACGAAGGAGTCGTCGTGGAAGAGAGGATCTGGGCCCGAACACTATGCAGGTGGGGAGGAACATGGGACATCGCGATGGTGACAACCTCTTTCTGGGCCCGTTGAGTAACTAGATCAGTAGTTGGAGGCTGATGTTGAATCCAAGCCTCGGTCAGGGTCTTGGCCTGGGCAACAAAAGAGATCATATCGCCGGGAGCACCAGGAGCAAGGTTCTGAAGGTCGGAGAGAATATCATATAAGTGCTGAACATTATTGTGCCCAGAGTAAAAGGAGTGGAGCTCCTCACATGGCCTTGGTCGTGTCATGATAAATGGTCGTCCTGTAGGGCTCGGTGTCCATAGAGTCGAGGATCCAGGACTGGACCCGACCATCATCGCGAAGCCAGTCATCGGAGGGAGCATCGGGGGTAACTCAGGTCAAGTGGTGAAGAAGACCCTTTGTCTGCACAACACAGCAAACAAAGTGAACCCATTTGACGAAATTCCGTTTCCCGGTAAGAGAAATGGTAGTAATCCGTAGCTCATCACGAAGTTTGGGAGCCGCAGCAGGCGCGCGAGCAGGAGGAGGAGAGGTATCAGCGGAATGTTCGGAAGCCATGCGACTAGCAAAAGAGGCCGGGCGGCTAGCAAAGGAAGTCGGACGGTTAAGCAGAGAGAGAGGCCGGGCGGCTAGAGAAGGAGGCCGGGAGGCTAAGCAGAGGAGGCCGGGCGGTTAGATAAGGAGGCCGGGCGACTAAGAAGAGGAGGCTGAGCGGCTAGAGAAGGAGGCTGGGCGGCTAAAGAAGAGGGGTCGGGCGGCGAGAGAGAAAGAGGCCGAAGAGAGAGATGTCGGTCGGGCGGCTAGCAAAAGAAGCCCGGGCGGCTAAGCAGAGAAAGTAGGCGCACAGTCTCGGTGGACACACAAGCGACAAGAGAGGTCGCGACTAGAGATGCGGAGCCCAAAGAGAGGAAAGAGGCCGAAACGATCACAAAGGCAGACCACACGACTAGCAAGTCGCGGTTAAGGGAACAAACCGGGCGGGAAAGGACAAAACGCAACAAGAAAGACCGCGGTTTAGGAGAGCAGGCCGCACAAACCGCATCGAGCAGAACCAAACCGGGGCCCAGAGGGGGAGGCTATAAAAGGAGAGGAGAAGGAGGTGAGGAGGGTGGAGCCACGTAGCGAGATGCTGGTAGGGAGAGAGAGACCGCGAAAAGGCCGCGAGTAGGACGGGAGACCGCCAGAGGGGAGCTCAGAGCGGTTAGAAAACAGAGACCGCGGAGAGGCCGTGAACAGAAACCGGGTATATCCAAGGAGAATATCGGTGCCTCTGATACCATGTAAAGAGAAGCTTCAAACCTTGTATATACTTCTTGAATCAATAGTTACAAGTATGAATAAATTTATATAGGAAAAGAGGAAGGAGAGAAATCCCAATCCAAGATGTAGAACTAGTATAAAGAGAGAGAAAAGAGAGAAAAATGGGCCCCTAAATGAGCCCTTAATTACGCTTTTCTATCAATTACTTCTTGACTCTATAGTAGTGGTGTTTATATTTTTCATCTTTAACTTAGTAAAATGTAATATTGCTAATCTTTTCTGGTTCATTTTTCTAATTTGTTTGCTTTATTGAACTTTGTCTTAAAGTTTTATCATAAAATTCAAGCATCAGAGGTAAATAATGCTCTAAAAGAGATGAAATAGAAATGTAATTGAGACAGACGATATACACATCAAAATATGAAAATTAATGAGTCATAGCATGAAACTATGTGAACGAGTAACAGAAATTAGGACCGTAACGGTTCGGTTTTTAAGTAAAATTGTAAACTAAACCTCTAGTGGATAGTGGCTAGATCTCTGAACTTGATGTGTGATTATTGTGGTCGGAGAATACATGCTCGTGACACTTGCTTCAAATTACATGGGCTCCCTCCATCGAGAGGTGGAATGATCCCTCGTGGGGGTCGAGGTGGACGTTGTCGTGGTCGCTCCAATTTCAGCTCTCCTCGCTCTGCTCATCTAACCGAGTTCATTGATAATAGTATCTCTAGTGGCTAGATCTCTGAACCTCAGTCTCTTCCTGGGGCCTTTTCTACTGATGAGATGATGACCCTTCGTCACATGATGCAAGGGTTATCCTTGGAGTCCACTTCTGGTCCATCCTTGTCCATTGCTCTGTTAGGTGCTTGAAGTGCTCATTCTGCTTCTGTACCGCCTGTCACTCATTAGATCATTGATTCTTGAGGCACAAATCATATGGCTGGGTCATCGTCAAGTTTTGTTTCTTATCACCATTGTCTGACAGATAAAAGATAAGCATTGCTGATGGAACCATTTCCTCTATTGCAGAAAAAGGCTCTATCAATTGCTCTTCCCTTACCTTGGCTTGTACCCTTTACGTCCCTTCTTTTACTCGCAACCTCCTATGTTATTAAAGGCATGCCTAAGGCTCGAGGCTCACCAGGCTCAGAGGTTTGCGTCTCCGTGCACATTTTTTGCGCCTTAAAAATATAAAAGGCGCGTCTGAGTGAGATTTTTGCTATAAATATTTTTCTTCAAAAATCAAGAAAAAAATAATGTAAGTACTCAATAATTTTTTATTGATTTAGTATTTGTGAAAGATAAATGTGCGTTGAAACTTAGATATGATGCAAGCGATCACATTGATTCTATTTTTAAGAGATATAAACGATAATAATGAATGATCAATTAGTAAAGTAGATGCAGAATTTGATTGAGAAGCTGAAATGATATTTGTTGCTGATTATTTAAGATGGATGTGGTTGCACATTGCCTTCGTCAGGCGCGCGCATGCGCCTTGAGGGCTTGTGCCTAGGCTCCAAGACCCCTTTGCGCCTAGGTGTGTCTTGCGCCTTTAATAACTAAGGTAACCTTTTATCTATTAATCATATTACAAACTCCATGAACTTCTCTATCACTTTCTTTCCTTCTTAACGTGTCTTTCAGGACCGGCAAACGAAGAAGGCGATTAGCTCTGGTAGGATGCATGATGGATTGTACGTGCTTGATGTTGTTGTTCCTCAGTCCTTTCATGCTCATCAGCTTCCTCTGTTGGCTACCTGACATCGTCGCTTAGGACATCCCTCTATTATGTGTTATCAAGGCGCACGCCTAGGTACGCCTGAGGCGTCGGGCGCACTCCTGTGCGCCTTAGCATGGCTTAGGCGGGTGATGTGCTTGAGGCGCGTCTAGACGCACCAGAAAAGCACCAAGGCGCCCAGTTTGCTGAAATTCAGCGAATTGGGCCCCCCAATCGCTGAAATTGAGCGAATTGGGCGCCCCATTCGCTGGAATTGAGCGAATTGGGCGCCCCATTCGCTGGAATTGAGCGAATTGGCGCCCCATTCGATGAAATTGAGCGCTCCATTCGCTGGAATTGAGCGAATTGGGCGTCCAATTCTCTGGAATTGAGTGAATTGGGTGCCCAATTCGCTGGAATTGCGCGGATTGGGCGTCCAATTTGCGGGAATTGCGCGCCCAATTCGCTGGAATTGCGCGCCCAATTCGCTGGAATTGCGCGCCCAATTCGCTGGAATTGCGCGCCCAATTCGCTGGAATTGCGCGCCCAATTCGCTATAGTTGCGCGAATCGGGCGCCCAATTCGCTGGAGTTGCGCGAATCGGGCGCCCAATTCGCTGGAGTTGCGCGAATCGGGCGCCCAATTCGCTGGAGTTGCGCGAATCGGGCGCCCAATTCGCGGGAGTTGCGCGAATCGGGCGCCCAATTCGCTGGAGTTGCGCGAATCGGGCGCCCAATTCGCTGGAGTTGCGCGAATCGGGCACCCAATTCGCTGGAATTGCGCGAATTCAACGCTCAATTCGCTGAAATTGAGCGAATTCAGCGAATTGGGCACCAAATTCGCTGATTTTCCATGAATTGGGCTCCCAATTCGCCGATTTTTCATGAATTGGATGCCCAATTTACTGATTTTATTTTTCCCAATTTTGCTTCTTATGTGCCTCAGGCGCACGCCTGCGCCTTGCTCCTAGGCTCCAGGGATGCTTTGCTAATAACATAGCCTGTATTACTACTATGCAGTCGTCATTTCCCAGTTTTTCATCTTCTGGTTCAAAACTTTTATGTGTGATGTTTTTGAACTTGCTAAACATAATCTTGTCTCTTTCAATCTCATATCTAAGCCTTATGTTGTACCTTTTCATACATTGGTAGTGATGTGTAGGGCCCTTGTCATGTTGCTTCGATCTCTGGTTATCATTGGTTTGTTACTTTCATTGATTGTTTTTCTCGCACTACGTGGGTTTGTTTGATGTGTAGTAAAAGTGAAGTGTTCCCTCTTTTCCAAAAATTACATAAAATAATTTCTACTCAATTTGGTGCAACCATTAAAACTTTTTGTAGTGATAATGGTCGTGAATATATAAACACCAAATTTGAAAACTATTTGAGTGATCATGACATCGTTCATCAAACCACTTGTGTACATTCTCCTGCACAAAATTGTGTTGCTGAATGAAAAAATCGTCATCTCCTTTTATTTACAATGTTTCATCCAAAATACTATTGGGGTGACCTTCTTACTATAGCTTACCTCATCAATCGTATGTCGTCACGTCTTCTAGGTAATCACACTCCTCTTCATACCCTAGGTATTCCTTCGCCTACTCTTGTACCCTGTGTGTTTGGATGTTTATATTTTGTTCACATTCATAATATTATTCAAACAAAACTTGGTCCTGGTGCCCTTCTTTGTGTGCTCATTGGTTATTCTCCTACACAAAAAAAGCACAAATGTTATCATCCTCCTAGCAAAAAATACTTGTCTTTATGAATATCACTTTTCATGAAAGTTCCTCCTATTATGAGTCCTCATCTCAGGGGGTGTCTTCACACTTTTAAGTGAGTACTTTTATTCTTCCTCTTCTTCTTCCTCTTCCTTTTCCTCCTCTATACATTAGCACTCTGGGGGAGAGTACATATATTTTAAAAGATATCCCCAAAGAAAAAGAGTTGCAACTGTACAATCAGAGAAGCAAATGATCAAACACTCAATCACATCCCATAATACCAAAGCCGTCACCAGATTTGTTTACAGCACCCTTGGAGTTACCTATTGACCTCCAAAAAGGTATACACTCATCCACTTAACATTTGTTATCTAAGTGTCATGTGCCTCTTTAACCTCTTCTCATAAAGCCTTCGTCGCTTCTCTTTCCTTTGTGTTTGTTCCCGGTACATGTCAGGAGGCACTTGGTCATCTGAAATGAACAAAGGCGATGATGGAGGAAATGCAGGCTCTAGAAAAGAACCATACATGGGATCTTGTCGATCTCCCTTCTGGCAAGAAGATGATTTTCAATGGTTTTTTACAATAAAGCAACACTCTGAAGGTATTGTCGAGAAATTCAATGGCGTGATTGGTGGGAAGAGGCTACACCCAAGCTCATTGTATTGACTAACAAGAGACATTTGCTCATGTGGCAAAAATGAATGCAATACGGATCCTATTTTCCCTTGCCGCTTGTAAAGGGTGAGACCTTCAACCGCTATATGTAAATGATGCTTTCCTTCATGGTGAGTTGGAAGAGAAAGTCTATATGTCAATGCCTTCGGGCCTTGCCTCTATCGGCTCTGAAGGGAAAGTGTGTAAATTGAAGAAAACTCTATATGAGTTAAAACAATCTCCGAGAGCGGTTTGGGAGACTTCACATAGTCATGATCTCATTAGGCTATACCCGAAGTCATGCCAATCACACTCTATTTATTAGACAAAAAAAGATGAATGTGGCTCTCCTGATTGTATATGCTGATGATATGGTTATTACAGGTGATGACATGGATGAGATTTGTGCCATGAAACTCAAACTTCTTAGTGAAGTTGAAGTGAAAGACTTGGGTAAGCTGAGATATTTTTTAGGGATTGAGGTTGCAAGATCAGTATAGTATTCATTTTTCACAGTGGAAGTATGTCTTTGATTTATTAAAATAGATAGGAACGAGTGATTGCAAGCATGTTGATACTCTTATTGATGTGAACTACAAACTTGGACGTGATGATGGAGAGTTAGTGAAAGATATTTCTGGTTATCATAAGCTGGTAGGTAAACTGATTTACCTATCTCATACCCGTCCTGACATTTCATATGCAGGAGTGATAAGTCAATACATGCATTCCTCTAAGGTCGGACATCTTGATGTTGTGCTAGAATCTTGAGGTATTTGAAGACCTCGCTTGGTAGGGTAATTCTATTCTCTTCTATTCTAATGATCATTTAAAAATTGACCGGGGATGAGGCAATAGATAGGAATTTGAGGAAGCTGGACTGGGCTGTCATCAGTCTGGATGAGTGGGAACAGGGAAGGGTTGGAGGGGTTGTCTTGAGGAGCAGGGAGTTTACTTGAAGGGCTTTTGAGAATGGGAGCTGCAATTTTGGGAGGTTGGGGGTTGGGAAAGGGGTAACAAGTTGCTAGGAAGGGTTTTCCAGTGACTGGTGGGGAGTGATTTAGTGACTGTTAGAAGATTTGCACCTTCCTGGAGAGGGCTTGAGTGGTGGTGAGCAGAGTTTGGGAGTTGAGAGGAGGTGGCCGGTTAAGAGAATGAGTTGGCGGGGGGTCTAGGTTTGAATGTGGAGAGGGTGTCAGCGTGAGTGGAAGGGGAGAAATTTGAGGAAAAGTGGGGGATGTGTGTGTGGGGAGGGTGAGAAATTTTAGGAGTGGGCCTAAATTTTATGAGATGGTTGTAATGGGGTTGTGGGGAGATGGCTAGGGAGTTGGGAGGGTGGTGGACGACCAAGGATAGTTGGAGGTGGTGCCGGTGATCGTCGAAAACAGAAAACAAAGGAAATTGAGAGGGGTGGAGGAATTTTGAGGAGGTGGCCGGTTAAGGGAACAAGTTGGGGGGGGGGCGCTTTGAATGTGGAGAGGGTGCCTTGCTGGGGAAGGAGAGAAAATTAAGGAGAAGTGGGGGATGTGTGTGGGTGGGGAGAAATTTTAGGAATGGGTCTAAATTTTAGGAGGTGGTTCTAATGGGATAGTGTGGAGATGGTTAGGGAGTTGGGATGGTGGTGGACGACCAAGGATAATTGGAGGTGGTGTCGGCGATCGCCAAAAACTAAAATCGGAGGGGAATTGAGGTGGAGGAAGAATTTTGAGGAAGTGGTGGCTTGAGGAAGGTGGTCGGTGAGGAGATATGGAGGGAAAGTGAGGAGACCGGTTGGTGGAATTTGGGAGGGGAGAAGGTCGGCTGTGAGATGTTGAGGGAGTTAGGGTGGTGGTCGGTTGGAGGAAAAGAGAAGAGGGGGATGGTCTGCTGGGAGAGGATGGGATGGGGCGGGGTGGGAGTCCGAATGGAGGAATTTAGGGAGGGGGGATGAAGGGTGGCCGCCTAAATGGTTGTGGAGAGAGGAGGTAAGGGCATGGTTCCAAGCTTCGAGCTTGGGATCCGGCTTGAGCACTGGGAGATCAAAATGAGGCTTTGGCTCAAACTTTCAATACCTCTTACACAATGCCTTCTACTCTTATTTATAGACTAGGGGTGGACAACGGGCGATTATGATTCTTTGTATGTTGTAACCCTCAAAATACACAAAAATGAATATAAATAAAATATAAAAACAAAAAAATACTACGATCGGCAATCCGCTTGTCATGAGCGGTCCCGACCTTCACTGAATCTGTTGTCGGCACGAGTAGACCCTCACGGGTTATGTGGCATGATCCCCATCACATGTTTTATAACCCGGTGGAATTATTTATATCTGTGATTTTGTTGAGTGTAATTTGAAACTAGCAATGCATTCAATCTCAACAAATCTTTTTAAAACTCTTCCAAAAGTGACCATTTTAATTTCACACATAAAATGAGTAAACACCAAGTTATTATTTTTCAAAATGTGAGTTCTATCTACAACAACTAAATGAGCCATAAGCATGTTTGATATGGGTTTTAATTGGGTATAGAACTTGATATAATTATTTTTATTGTTTCAACCATAATCATTACTCACTCGCATTTTCCTTTGTCTTCATTTAATGTAAATCTTGCAGCATTGGGTGGATATGAACGGGGATTATATGCTGAGAGATGGACTTCATTTACAAAGGTATTTTCTAATTTTCTCAACTGGCATACATGTGTTACAAGCTTATAATTCCCAATTCATTTTTTCTTATTTTAAGTTTGTCATTTGAATGCTTATTCCTTAGTGCATATCTTGTTGAGGACACCTTCCCTTTGTTGACCTTAGTAACTCCACTTATATTTTTTTTCTTCAAAAGGGATTTATTGAACATCTCCATGACATTGCACTATATCCTGTTAACAAGACAATTGTTAAGATTAGTGAATTAACCTTGATTAAGGCATATAACCAGATCCATCAAGCCAAAAATATGAGGTGCGAAGACCTATTAGCTTGAAAATTGGGGGATATTTCCATAAGCGGCCTTAGGACCAAGCTTCACAAAGGACCGAGAACCCTAGTAAGAGAATCCCAATGGAGTAAGAAGAAGAATAAAGTCCTGATTAGCCCTTACATCATCTGAAAACTATTTTAGTATTAACATACATATAGATCCTATTTATTATTATCAAGGGAGTTATTAGAATCCCCTCAACTAGCAAAACATGGCACCATAGCCTTTGCTCTACATTGATGAAACCTTTTCTTGTCCCCAGAATTGTACCCTATTGATTCACTTATTGGCTAGTTTCTTAGCAAAACATGGTACCATGTGCCAGCATGTCTGATGTCAATCTGAGGTATTTATGCTCTTGGTCTTCTTCGGTATTGGAGTTAACAGAGGAGGTAGAGATGCATGAGTGTAAAGATGCATATGATCGAGAGCTTTGTCCATTGATAGAACAAAATTTCTTATAAATAACCCATGCATCATTGTATGGTGGACTTTTGGCAACTAAGAAAAGAACTCCTAAGATCCTAGCCTATTTGGGGTAGCTTTGTAGAGCCCATTCTAAATCATTTATGTAGCAAGAAAAAAAGTACAAAGAAGATCCTAAGGCTTTTGTCGTTGATGTGAATTGTTTTTGTTTTCTTTCTTTGTAATCTTATCTCACGTCCATTGAATTACTTTGAAACTCTCTTCCTGATCTACCCTATGATGCAGGACGAATCTATAGGCGGCGGGAAACTCGGTGAGCTAACCCTACATGTCATTTGATGCAGGACGAATCTACAAGCGGCGGAAAGATCGGCGACTTAACCCTACATGTTATGTAAAACCCAACGGATTAAATCACAAATTGAATAATAAATAATAACATCCCACGCAGATAATTCAAAACAAGAAAAAATATTTTATTTGGGCAAAACAAGTTTAGACTTTCCTCCGCATCATGAGCGCGCGACGAATAAATCTTGTTGTTAGAGTTAATAGTATTTTATATTATTGAGTTTAGTCCCACACCGCCTATCGGTGTTGGGTGTCTTGTTGTTTCTCCTATATAATGCCCCTCTGAGGAAGAATAAAATTGCACGTTATCATTTCTTTCTACATGGTATCAGAGCACTCGATCTGAAACCTAAATAAAATTTTTCCCCGATTTTTGCTTCCACCACTGTTTCCTCCCCCGACCCGTTCTTCCATTTTCGGGCCCTGCTAGGGCTCACGCCCGTCTCTCCCGCTCCTGTCGACGATGTCGATCGTTGATCCCGTCGACAGGAGCGATTTTGATTCTGCTACTGCTTCCGCCTGTACAGATTCTCCCGTCGTGCGCTGCTCCATCGTCATTGATCCTGTCGGCTGCTTCTCCCGACCTCTTCATCGACTATTTCCGTCTGCGTCATCAACTTCATCGACTGCTCCATCGTCATCGTCTGCTTCTCCCGTCGTGCCGCTGCTTCTCCCGTCACGTCGTCGTCTTCTCCATTCGACGATCCTGTCGTGCCAACGGCTGCTTCTCCCGACGCCTCTGCTTCTCCCAACAAATTTGCTTCTCCCGACGACTCTGCTGCTCCCGACAGCTCTGCTTCCCGTCGATGCCAACGCCTGCTTCTTTGTGCTGCTCTTCTGCGTTGTCGCGCTACTCCTCTGCGCTACTCCTCTGCGCTGCTCCTCTGCGCCGCCGTCTCTGCGTTGCTCCTTGCCGGTTGCGCGCTAAGTTGCTGTTTTTTTTCTCTCGTAGTTTTTTAAAGTTGTTTGTCTTCACCTCTGTGCGATTTCCGCCTTCTTGCACGTGATCTACATGAGGGGGAGTGTACGCCACGTCCTCCAGGCGTAGTCTATGTCTTCATGCACGTATTCCACGTGAGGGGGAGTGTTTGTGATAACTGCGACTCGGATGCCTCTTTCCCGACTCCTGCCTTAGTCACGCATGGCCTCCAGGTGTAGCCTGTCTTCTTGCATATATTCCACGTGAGGGAGAGTGTTTGTGATAACAACAACTCGAATGCCTCTTTCCCGACTCATGTCTTAGTCACACATGGCCCCCAGGTTGATTTCGTTTGTTGTGTGTGTCTCCCCGTTTCTTTTCTTTGCTTGATTGTAGGAATGGTTTGACATTCTTGGTTGACCTAGTTTTAGCTCTGGGTGTATCCAGCGTGATCATGGTCGATTTGTGGACCAACGTCGTGTGGCCTTTGCCTGGTTGTAGTATCCTCGGTGACACGCGGTTGGGCCTCGGTGGCTGTTGTTTTGTCCTAGGTTGCCAACCTTCTTTTACCTTCTGTTGCTTGAGGGGGAGTGTTAGAGTTAATAGTATTTTATATTATTGAGTTTAGTCACACACCGCCTATCGGTGTTGGGTGTCTTGTTGTTTCTCCTATATAATTCCCCTTTGAGGAAGAATAAAATTGCACCTTATCATTTCTTTCTACACCTGCAAATCACAATAATTATCTAACAATCCACCACAATACAAGGTATCCATAATAATATAATGATCCAACCCAATATAAAAGTGCTGAAAATAATAAACCAAATACAACAAAATCTCACCAAATAGTGGGCTGACCAAGACACTGAAGAATTCAGATTCGGATGCGTGGAACGACGATCAAATGTGGGACCGACGGCGGAAAAAAGGGTGGTGGTTGTCCTCGACGGTGTATGGTGGGATCGGGCCGTAAATAGATATATCCGGCCTCGTAGGGATAGATCCGGGCGAGGGCTGAATGGATCCGATGTTTGGTGGCGGATTCGGGCTTAGGAATGAGGTATGGGTGGAGGGAATGACGGATCGGGACTGAAATTCTCAGATATGGACTGATTTTGAGAATAGGGGTTGTGGGAAGTGGATCCACGAAAGAGATGATGGAAGCCAAGGGTGGGAAGATTATGGTTCGATAGGGGCTGAATTGGAGGGCGGCGGGTGGCGACTTTGCTGGGAGGAGGGGAGGCGATAGGTTCCTTTTGTGCAAGGAGAAAGGAGGGTGGCCGACGGCTGGGCTGCTAGGAGGGAGAGGGGAGGCAGACGGCTGTTTTGCTGGGAGGAAAAAGGGGGCGACCTGTAGCAGGTTCAGCAAGGAAGGCAGGGGACGACGACTGTTTCGGGGGGCTCGGGGCTTAGCAAACTTTATAGATGAGCAGTTCATTTCATTTATGAACAGTGCAATGAAATAGAAATAGGAATTCTGGATAGCAGGGTGCAATAGAATTTGGGGGCTGGTAGGTAGCTCTAAGGGAATTCGAGGGGGAGAAAGTGGCCTAGGGTTAGGGCAAATCTTGAGGAGGGAGATACGCACCTAGGAGTCGTCACCTATGGTTACACGGAGTCGGCACCGTGGCGGGATCGCGGGAATCCGGTAAAAGCTTTCTCCAAATTTTGTAATCCCTCCTTTCAGCCCGTATATGATCTATCTATAATAAAGAGGAGACTAGTGCATCCCACCATCAACGATTATGATTGGCTGTAGGTGGGGTCACCCAAATACATCAAATTAAATGCAAATATAATAAACTAATATGTGAAAATGTTAAGCCTCCAGACGAGGCTAGGCTATTTGGGCAACATTACCAGCGGCGACAACGACGCGTGCAAGGCAACAACAGGGCTGAACCATTGGGTTCAGCCCCCTCTTCTTAAAAGATCGGCTCAAGGGGGCTGAACTACATTTGGTTCAGCCCCATGGGGGCCGGCCGACCCTCGGTTGGCCGGCCTTGGGTCCCGGGTTATATATACCCGGACCCCTCTCTTTTGGAGGCATGCAAGTATTATCCAAGGTATTTCCCTTCCCTCTTATTTCAACCATAATCTCTGTCTTCTTCCTCTAGTTCTTCTTCTTCTTGCCTAGTTCGTGCTTAACATTTGGTATCAGAGGATTCCTTCCTCCATCATGGTGACTACACGTTCGCAAGAGGAGAATGACCGCTTGGAAACCCTAGAGGAGAATTTGATGGGGCTTACCGATTCGGTAGCAGTCATCGAAGAAAATGTCAAAACGTCCACTCAAAGGTTGGAAGAGCGAATCGACGACCGCTTGAACGATATCATGACGCTATTAGCGCAAAACTTGAAGGGCAAGGCGGTGGCGGAGGAGGAACCGGACGGATCTACAGGGAATAGGCCGGAAATGCCCGGACTTGGTGGATCGGGTACGGGAAGCGCCGGATCAGGGGCGGCTGGCTTCGGACCTGCTGCTGCGAGCCAGGCGGGGGCTGGATCTGGTGCGGCGAACCACGGAGGGGCCGGATCGGCCTGGGGCGGCGTCGGCTGGTCGGGATCTGCTTCAGCGCGCACGCAGGGGCCCAGATCGGCGGTTGTTGGCGGTGGCTGGGCTGGATCGGGGGTGGCGAGCACGCAGGGGGTCGGGTTTGTCCCGGCGGGCTACGGAGCGGCGGGAAACATCGCAGACGGCTCCAGCGGGGTCGGCTGGGCATCAACGGCTCCTGTGGGGCTTGGATCGGGACCGGCGAGCCATCAGGGGGGAGGTTTTGGGCCGGGTGGCTTCGGCATGGCTGGGGGTGGCTTCGGAGTGGCTGGACCCCCCGTGGCAAGCACGGGGAGGGCCGGATTTGTGCCGGCAGGCCTGGAAATGGCCGGCAGGGGTGGTGGCTTCGCAACTGGTGTTGACGGAAGAGCTGGGACTTTTACCGAGCACGCTCATTGGAGGCAAGGTCGGGATGGGTTGTTACCCCCACCGGCAGGAAGAGGGCAACCACCAGGCTTTGGAAGAGGGGTGCAGTGGGGAGAAGGGGGGCCTTTCCGTCATGGGGCCCCAATGGCGGGGGAATGCGGCCAAAGGCCGTACATGGCTCCCAAGTTGACTCGGATGAATTTCCCTCGGTACAGTGGGGGCGACGCTTTGGAGTGGGTATAAAAAGCTGAGTTGTTTTTCAGCTATCAGGAGGTGCCAGAGGCTCAGTGGGTGCAGCTAGCGTCCTTCCATCTGGAGGATGACGCGTTCCAGTGGACACAATGGTTCTTGCGGGGACGGGAGTATGTTCCGTGGGAGGAATTTGTGGAAGGCTTCACGGCTCGGTTTGGGCCTTTGGAGTTTGAAGAGTTTGAGGCGCTTTTACAGAAGCTACGACAGAAGGGTAAAGTGATGGAGTACAGGACGGAGTTTGAGAAGTTGGCCAACAGGGTTCAGTGGGAAGAAAAGACACTCCTCAGCTGTTTTGTATCAGGACTGAAGGATCACTTACGCGATGAGGTTCATGCCTACATGCCCCGTAGTCTGAACCACGCGATCAGCTTGGCGCGCATCCAAGAGGAAAAGTTAAATAGGCAACGAGCCCGCAGTATGGCAAGACATAGTACTACACCGGCCGCGACCAGGAGAGAGACTCCAGTGGTCGGCCAACCGATGGTATCAAAGATTGGTCCCTCCGTGATCGTGATCGGACCCTCGCCACCTTGCGCGAGAATCTTCGGGCGGCGCAGGATCGTATGAAAGCACAGGCAGATCGACATCGGACGGAAAGGGAGTTCCGGGTGGGGGATGAGGTTTTCCTCAAACTTCGCCCTTACCGGCAGTTGTCTGTGGCGCAGAGGACAAATCAGAAGCTGGCACCCCGCTACTATGGACCATTTCGGATCACGCGACGGGTCGGGCCAGTTGCGTATACCTTGGCATTGCCTGAGGGCTCACGGATTCATCCTACCTTTCATGTCTCCTTGTTGAAGCGTAAGCTGGGTGAGGCTGTTCCGGTCTTTCCCGTGCTGCCAGAATCTGGAGGCGAGCTTCGCCCCATTCTGGCAGATGTACTGTTGATCAAGTGGAAACGTCGGGGCACGGTGTACTGTCCAGAGCTGTTAATTAAATGGAAGGATCTCTCCGCGGAGCACAATACTTGGGTGGACTTGCTGGAGTTCCGGGAGCTTTACCCTGATTACCCACTTGAGGACAAGCTGGCTTTTGATGGGGAAGAAAATGTTAAGCCTCCAGACGAGGCTAGGCTATTTGGGCAGCATTACCAGTGGCGGCAACGGCGCGTGCAAGGCAACAACGGGGCTGAACCATTGGTTTCAGCCCCCTCTTCTTAAAAGATCGGCTCAAGGGGGCTGAACCACATTTGGTTCAGCCCCATGGGGGCCGGCCGGCCCTCGGTTGGCCGGCCTTGGGTCCCGGGTTATATATACCCGGACCCCTCTCTTTTGGAGGCATGCAAGTATTATCCAAGGTATTTCCCTTCCCTCTTATTTCAACCCTAATCTCTATCTTCTTCCTCTAGTTCTTCTTCTTCTTCCCTAGTTCGTGCTTAACAGAAAATGATTCGCATTGTGAATTTGGACGCATCCACAGAGTTCGATCGTTGATTCAGGCATGTCATATATGGAAAGTCGTCAATTGACCCAGAACGGGCCCAAAACTTGTCATCCACCACAAGTGTTCGTCTATGCTCCGCATCAATCTCCCCGACTTAAAAGAATTCATCTCCCGATAAATAGGGATCAAAATTCTCTCGCTGCATGCCAGGTAAAACTCGAAGAAGTCCACCAGAGTTCGCTCAAGTGTCGTCGCTAGAAAAGTGCCCTCGCCAATCAACTCCCTCTGACTGAAAAGTTGTCATCTCCGATGAATGGAGAAGGTTGTACTGAAGTCGAAGTCCACGGGCGAATCAATCAAGCTCTGCTGCAAGTACCTAGGTGGTATCAATGCATGTAGTAGGAATGTACTGACGGCATCTGACCTGCATGATGCTCTCAACGCTCAACTCACATGTGGTGGATCCGGTGCGATCGGCGGTGCCGAAGGTAGAACCAAAGAAGACGAGTCCCGGGTGGGTAGGTGTCAGGAGTGGGTGAGTAGTGGTGGTCATTGGACGTGGGTGGGCTATGGAGATGGTAAGACAACGAAAGTGGAGGTGTGGGCGGCTGGAAGTCCCCATTGCTTGGGTCCACATACTCGTGAGGCTCGTAGTATGACGTCCGATTTTCAACATTAAATACCGGGTGGATACCCATACTTGCAGGGATATCAAGATCGTAGGTGTTTGCTTCGATTCGTCTCATGATTATATAGAGATCCATTTGCCTAACGCTCACGCCTTTAGCAAGCCTCGCATGGAGCCTCAAAACGAAGAGTCTCACCACCACCTGCTCACCTTCATGAAGTACCTGCTCTTGCCAGTGAACATCCGTGCATGATTTACAAAATTTATTATCATTAGGGATTTTTCGTTGGACCGACTCATGCCACATATGCAAACGACGGACAAACGACTCAACAAACACATGCAAATGATAAATAAATGACTCGACAGACTCGTGCAAATGAAACAAGACTAACACAACATACCTATTACGGGAAAGTCTAATAATGACCAGGACATCTCTAAAATATGGTGGTCTATCATGGGGCTCTTTCGGTGGAGTGTAGAAAAACTCATCCTGAGTGTGGCGTGTGCTCAGATGGCCGTGAGAGACAACTATAGTCAAATACGGGCTCGTAAAGAGCCAAATGTCTCTCGGGGAACGTAGCACGTCAGGGGGCTCACTAGGTGTGTAAGAAAAGTCATCGTGGATGAGACGACCACCTAAGTGAAAATAATGTACAGAGACTAGAAGGCGTGACTTTATAGTGCGGGCAGTATCCCCGAAAATGAAGAACTCGTCTTGTGGGTCAGCAGGTGGTGCGTCTCAAAACTCATCTAGAGTGTGGTGCGTCAACTGGTAGTGTCCTAGACACTCAATGCTTCACACAATATCCATCCTCTGGGGCAAAGTCAGGGACGGTAATGGAAGAAACGCTACTAACTCGTAAACATGGGGCTCACTTTACTCGCATCCTCACCAGAATGTGGTGGCTCATCAAGAGGCTCAACAGGGGGGTCATCATAGAACTCGTCACTAGGGTCAAGGTCCTACAGATGAGTACCATCACAAGGGGTAGTGTCCCCATGAATAAGTGATATAGTCACTTCGAGATTAACACCAGGCTCTGGGCTCTCGGTCGTGATGTGACTCAGAGCAATGACAACGAGAGAGCGACGTAGACCTACACTCAAGAATGAGTCTGTGAGTGTGGTGCCAAAAACTGGGTCTGTTGTGGAGGTGCTAACTAACTCGATGCATGACAGAAGAAGAGGTGTGGGTGAGGGACACAATACTGCAGACTCAATAGGTCGATCAGGCTCACTCTCAATCGGGGTCACAAGAGACAGGTCAGATACAACAGATAGGCCACTCATTGGTCTAAGCACCTCACTGGGGTGAGAGCATTCCGAATTAGGTATCACTTCAGTTATGTCTGTCTGAACAATGATAGGCAAAGTGGTGTCCTCAGTGTGAGAGGAGCTTGTACTATTGAGGTCAAGGTGAGAATCTTATCGACCAGCTCTTGTTGATTTCAGTGACTGTTCATAATGAAGGGCGAGCTGATATGTCTGCTCAAGGGATTTCGAGTTATAATAAACCACTTTAGTACATATGTCAGACCAAAGTCCAGACCGAAATTCGGGAGTGGTCATGGCTGGGTCCTCTCGGATGTCACTCCTCACAACCAACTCATCAAAGTGATTCTTGTACTCAGCGACAAATATGGATCGTTACTGATGGGAAAATAATTGGTCGAGCAAGCGACTCCGATACGACGAAGGCAGATACCTCGTACACAATGTGCGCTTCATGTCCACCCAACTAGTGATGCGACAAAGATGATCTCACTCGCGGGTTCTCCCAATGCTTGCCCAATAGGCCCTCGCCTGATCTAGAAGTCTAAGTTTCGCAAACTTGACGCCACGCTCACCGATAACTCAAAATAATCGAGATAATATTCCATATTCACGAGCCAATAACTGAAAGACTCGGAAATCGATGAACCGTCAAAGGAAGGGGCAGCAGTACAAAACTGACTCTCAAGATCTCTCTCAGAACGACTATCCTCATAATAATCATCCCTAAGGTAACCTAGTTTTGTCGAAGGATCAACACGATCCGCTCGCGTGTACGGATAAGAACGACGACAATTATCATATTGATCATCTCTAGCATAATGGGGTCGTGTCGGTGGGTCAACGCGATCTCTAAAAGTGGTGTGCTGTGATCGAGGATAACTGTCGTAGTAATGTGAGGGTCTCCCTGACGGGGTTCTGTGAGAGTGGGTGCAAGTTGACTCGGGACCTCCAAAGTGAGGAGAAGAATGATTGTGACATCTAGACATAACGAAAAACTTATAGACTCTACGACTGCGTGTTGAAAAGTTTGCACAACCTACCTCTAATACCAATTGACGCAGGACGAATCTACATGCGGCGGAAAGATCGGTGACCTAACCCTACATGCTATGCAAAACCCGACGGATTAAATAATAGATTGAATAATAAATAATAACATCCCACGCAGATAATTCAAAACATGACATAATATTTTATTTGGGCAAAACAAGCTTAGGCTTTCCTCCGCGTGGAGGACCAAAGCATGAGCGTGCGCGCTGAAGAGGCCGCTGGAATGTCTTCGCGATCGAGATGAAGGAAAATCGCATAAAACTCACCTCACGAGGTAAGAATTCGGATAGTGCGGTCTTAGGCAAACCCTAAAGCCGCCGGTTTTGACTTCTAAGCCAATTCCGGCCTTTGTACGTCCCGCCGAACGTCGGAATTGGCTTTACTATTTCCCAAATCCAATACCCGCATGCCGAACAGACCTAAGAGTGCGTCAAAATTCAAAAAACATGACAAATAAAAGATATATGCCTTCGGAAAGTGAAATAATCAAATTAATATAGAGCAAAATACTATTAGCAATACAAGATACTCGTGCAATGCGAAAAAATGAATATTGAAAGTGAATGCTACCAAGTAATCAGTGTCAGTGGCGGAGGAGAAGATCTTGTGCAGTCATGACATCTATGAAGGGGGAATGCTAATGTGTAAAGGTTGTCAGAGGGGAGAAGGCCTTTGTAGGTTGTTTTGTACTGGTGGGATATGTTTAGGGAGGATTTAGTGGGTGAGGGGTTGCGGGGCCCATTTTGAGATGAATGGATGGATGGGGAATCAGGTGAATGTTGTAGAGGTGGCTGGAAGCCTGGAAGCTTAGAAGCGCAAGGAGGTGGCTAGAGGTGACATGGTGCTAGGGAGATGTGAGAGGGTTGTAGGAGTTTGGAGGGGGCTGGGGGAAATCAGAGAAAGGAGGGGATTCACCAACAACTGAGGGGGTGGTTCTAGATGAGGAGGTGGTTGTCGGGCTGGCTGGTGGCGGCTGGAAGGGAAAGCTGGGATTGGCGGCGGCTGGACTGGGCGGGATCTTGGCGGGATGCAGTTGTGTGGTTGGCAGAACGTTCACCAGAAGCAAGGGCGTCGTCGAGCATGGGCGTCGTCGAGCAAGGGCGTCGTAACTTCTGGAAGTTGGGACCAGTAGCGACGGCATCGTACGGGCTCTTCGGCATAGCACTGAGGAAGAAACTTGACCAAGCGAGAACTGTATGTGAGAGACCGTAATACTCAATGTCAGTGAAACAACCCTAACAGGGATATATAAAGGAGGGCAGATTTAAGTGTATCTGGCCCTAATCTTCTAGTTGAATAACTTAACTTTACTCCCGAAATAAAGCTCGAAAAAACATAAATATTGGAAAAATCAAGCCGTTTGCGATCGCGAGCTCTGATCGACCGTACGATCCAAATTTGTCAACAATGAAAAATCAAAGAAATGAGGATCTCCATCAATTCTGCTCTCTTTGACGAGTTGATGTGTAGGTGTGACCTCCTTGGATCCTTTAAGAAATTTGTTACCTCATTCACGACGGGGTTACAATATGGTATTAAGGTTGAGATGTCCATTAGAGATGTCAACTCTCTATGTCAGCCTTACAATGATTCATTTGCCTTTATAATCATATCATTGGAGTTAAATTCATAATCTCTTCCTATTCCTTTATAGTGTTCTCAATTTTCAATTAGATTCTCATTTTGAGTTTACTGGGGCGGAAGTTTTTTTATACAGTTGTTCAAGGTAGGTGTTGATAATATGGTTCAACTCCCTTATGAATTTTCTCTCTTTTTGTGCAGGAACTGTCCGTCATTGTTGCAAGGGGAAGGGATGGTTCAATTTTATGCTATCCTGTAGTTGAAACTATTCACAAGTAAGATGCGGAGTTTTTAGTTATTTTTGAAATGCATTTTTAATATTTTTTGTTAACAATGGGACTTTAAGATTAAAAAGCTGTGCAGATCGATCATAGCAATTATTATTCTAACTTAGTAGCTAAATAATTTTGCATGGATTTTTGCTCTTTAGAGATAGCATTTGCCAGATGGTGGAAGCTCCTGCTGATATTCCAGAAAATATAAAACAGCTTTCTGTTAGCATTGCTAAAAGAGCCGTTGGATCACTAGAGGGAGCCGGTGTTTTTGCCGTGGAGTTGTTTTTGACACATGATGGGCAGGTGGGTTTTCCATCCTACTATGTTCAGTTCATGAACTTAGAGTTTTCTTTTGTGGAAGAGGGTTGTGGTTCTGGCTAGATTTACAATCCGTTTGTTCTAATTTTCTGATTACTTTTCTTACGGCTGTCTAAAAATTTCATGTAAACAATTCAATTTTTACTGATTAATTTTCTTACAGCTGATCCATGTTATTTCAGTATGCTCATCTGCTCGATATTTTTTCATAGGTTTTGCTAAATGAAGTGGCTCCTAGACCACATAACAGTGGGCATCACACAATTGAATCTTGTTATACATCTCAGTATGAGCAGCACCTAAGAGCAGTTATTGGTCTTACACTCGGTGATACATCCATGAAGACCCCTGCTGCAATCATGTACAACATACTTGGTGAGGATGAGGTATTTTTATTTTATTCCTGCATGTAAATAAATTCTAGATTGGAAATGGCTCGGAGCGGTGGTTAATGTTCTGTTTGGGACTCTTTTTTTGCTCTAGTGGCATTTTTATTTAACTCCGGAGAAATGGAAGTGTTTGGCTAATCTTCATTTTGGAGCTCTGGTTCAGTGAGAAAAGACAAAAACTCATTTTGAACTTCATTTCTCATTGGAATTTTATTTTTCACTAGAGCCACTAGCACCGCCCTCCAAACGGAGCCCAAGTTACCTCTAGCATATTATGGAGGTTCAAGTAGTACAAGCAACCTATTTGCAAATGCATGACTAAAAGGGCATACCTCAATCCCTCCCTAGCTCTTGCATTAGTAGTAGCTCCATGCAGTGGTACGCCCTTTAATAGGGCAAATAAATTTTCCAACTCTATTATCACAATACTCACTTCATGTGGTTAGTTACCATTTTTAGCCATCCAATCAACTTTATGATTCCTGGGATTAACTTTTTTAATGCCCAAGTGATTTGAAAAAAAGGTCAAAACTAATCCCATAGTAATTGGAGAGGATCTGAATTTGGGCACTTGAAGATCTTCTCACCCCATTTTTATTGAAGTATAAGCATTATCACAAAATTTAATGGTCTAGCCTTGCTATAGTTGTGAACTTGTTTGACATCAGGGAGAGAAAGGTTTTTATTTAGCTCATCAACTGATGAAGAGAGCACTAAGCGTTCCTGGAGCCTCAATTCATTGGTATGGAAAACCAGGTGAGAAGCAGTCGTTAAGTAATCTATTATCTTTCTATCAAAGGTTTATACTATGATTTTATTTTAAGGGTATAAATTTATTAAACAATACAGAGATGCGGAAACTGCGGAAGATGGGACATATTACAATAGTGGGTCCTTCCAGGAAAAATGTTAAAAAATGCTTTAATTTGATGTTGAATCAAGAAGACGTCGAATGCAGCACTTCAGGTTTTTGTTAATTTCTCAATTCCATTATGCTTATCATTGAAAAGTTGTGTTCAGATTTTTCTTTAAAATAACCGAGTAGATATCACATAGGTTGTTGATGTTTTAGACGGTACTTCATATTGATTCACTTTTTTGCAAACCCTTCATTTTGGTCCTGGCATGATATTGATTCACTTTTTTGCAAACCCTTCATTTTGCAAACCCTTCATTTTCGCTCCATGCCGAACGCAACCAACTGGAGGAGCTCGATGCACCCTCGGTCGAATAGCAGTACAACAACCATCTCGCACGGCTTTCCCGGCCAATCACTGACCTCTCCCGTCTGGACCTGCCACCATCACA
Organism: Platanthera guangdongensis; assembly: GCA_039583875.1. NCBI lineage: Eukaryota > Viridiplantae > Streptophyta > Magnoliopsida > Asparagales > Orchidaceae > Platanthera > Platanthera guangdongensis. The sequence continues at coordinate 197,883,986 of CM077148.1, forward strand.
ACTTCCACGTTCCTTCTCGTCATCCCTGCTACAGCCACATAAGGCCCCACCCTCTTCCGCTCATGTCATCCCCATACTCGTCCCAGCAAGCGATGTTGAGGACCGCTCTCTATTCCACGTGATCAGGATCTCAACACCGGCCTATCCCCCGTACATCTATGTCCCCGTCGGCACTGCACCTCTTTGACATCCAAGATTTCTTCATCGGCGTGTTTCTTCTTGTTCTAGAGCCCAACGACCTCTGGGCCCTTTCTAGCACCGATCTTATCCTGATCTCCATGCCATCCGCCCCATTATCGATCCCTACCCGCAGTAGCTACCTTCCCTTCTTGTCAACCTCTGCTCTCCAGCCCTTGCTCACACATCACCATCACCCCTAGCATCCATCTTAAATATCCCCCCCCCCCCCTCCAGTTTGCACCAAATTTTATTCTCATCGCTACACCCACCTCTTTGAACTTTATAGCAAGCATTATACCTCCTTCTCGCCGTAACAACAACCGTCGCTTCTCCTCCAGCTTCTATATGTTGCCGATATTTTTAGTGACCCAAGCAAATATTTGAATCCCGCCCTTGGGGACAAGGTCAATTTTCAAAGGCATAATAATGTTATACACTCGCCCGAGCGCATATGGGAGCCCCTTGAATTTCATATGTATGGCTATATCTATTGTAATTGTAGAAATAGGCCCAAAACCTTGTATAATATATATTCAAGTAATAGTTACAAGTATACACACACTTATATAGGAGAAGAAGGAAGAGAGAAATCCTAATACATGATGTGGACTAATACAAGAAGAGAGAAAAAAGAAGAAACAACATGGGTCCTTAAATGGGCTTTTCTAACACTCCCCGCAAGTTGGAGCGTACAAGTCGTAGGCGCCAAGCTTGGATAAGAACTGATAGTATAGCGGCCTGGAGAGAGCTTTCGTCAGGATGTCCGCAACTTGTTTGGTAGCAGGAACATGCTCCAAATCTATCTTCTTCGACTGTACCTTTTCCCGGATAAAGTGACAGTCAACTTCGATATGCTTTGTTCGTTCGTGAAAAAACCGGATTCTTGGCAATATGAATTGCTGCCTGACTGTCGCAAAATAAGGTTGCCGGAGATGAGAGACGAACACCTAAGTCTCCCAGAAGGCCTTCAAGCCAGGTTAGCTCAGAGACAACAACAGCCATAGCCCGGTACTCAGCTTCGGCAGAGGAACGCGCAACCACATTCTGTTTCTTGCTACGCCACGTTATGAGGTGTCCACCATAGTAAGTGCAGAATCCAGTTGTGGAGCGTCTATCATCAATAGATCCTGCGTAGTCAGCGTCAGAATACGCGACAAGAGATAGAGATGTGGATGGCTTGTACACGAGTCCTTGTCCGGGGCGATCTTGAGATATCGAAGGATGCGCTCGACAGCTTGAAGATGAGATGTCCGAGGAGCGTGCATGAAACGGCTCACAACTCCTACAACAAATGAGATGTCTGGTCGAGTCACCATAAGGTAGATCAGTTTCCCAACCAGCGTCTGTATATTCCGGATTTGTAAGTAGCTTGTCAGAGTCAGAGCTATGGCCGAGAGCTTGTGATTTGCGTCCATAGGAGTCTCCGCAGGTTTGCACCCAGAATAACCTGCATCACGAAGGAGGTCCATACAGTACTTCCTTTGAGATAACACAAGACCATCAGGGCGTCGGGCGACCTCGAGCCCAATAAAGTACCGAAGGTTGCCCAGATCTTTGGTTTTGAAAGGCAGAATTCAACTGTGCCTTGATCTGTTGTATTCCTGCCGTGTCGTCGCCAGTAATCAGGATATCATCAACGTATACCAGAAGAATCACAGTCCCAGTTGACCGATGTCGGGTGAAGAGAGAAAAATCAGCCGAGCTCCGAGTGAAGCCACTAGCACAGACCACCTTACTGAACTTGTCAAACCACGCACGCGGCGGGGACTGTTTGAGACCATAAATGGATTTCGAAGATGACAGACCAAAGACTCCCCCGTGGTCTCAAACCCGGGAGGCTGCTGCATATAAACTGTCTCCTGTAGATCGCCGTTGAGGAAGACATTCTTGATATCCAGCTGATAAAGTGACCAGTGACGATGAACAGCCAAGGAGAGAAGAACGCGAACCGTGTTCAATTTTGCCACGGGAGAGAAGGTTTCCTCGTAATCAAGGCCATGTTGCTGAGTAAACCCCCTTGCCACAGACGGGCCTTCAGACGGTCGATAGTGAGAGAGGCAGGTGATACCCTCCGTAGAGAAGGACACAACAGAGGCATGATGATGAGAGAGGCAAGGTGATACCCTCCGTAGAGAAGGACACAACAGAGGTGACAGCTGAAGCAGCAGGCGCCATGCGGTCCAGCAGAGACGAGGCCGGGCGCTAGCGAGAGGAGGCCGGCGACTAGCAGAAGGGAGGCCGGCGGCGAACAGGAGCAGACCGCGGCGAACTGGAGTCGGTCGAGGCGAGTAGGCAGACCGCAGCGGGTAGAGACAGGCCGCGTGGACAGAGAGAGGAAAAGCCGGAGGAACCGCGACCAAGATGCAGGCGAGAAGGAGACAGCCCACACGGTCAGGCAGATCTTAGCAGCGGACAGAGAAGGAAGGCCGCGACGAGTAGGGAGGCCGCGGCGAACAGAAAAGAGGCCGCAGGCAAGACAGGCCGCGAACAAGCAAAGAGCGTAGGAGCGGACTGACGAGAGGCCGCGACTAGGAGAGAGGCCGCAGCGGACGGGGAAAGAAGGTGGTCCCACGGAGAGAGAAAAGGCTATAAAGAAAAGGGGGAGGCGAGGAAGAAGAAGCCCGCAGCAAGAAGAAGAGGAAGCACGCAACGGAACAAGAGGAGAGTCCGCAGCGGACAGGAGCAGTCTGCAAGAGATTGCGGATAGGGAGTCCGCGAGCAAAGAGGCTCGAGCGGACAGAAGCAGAGCAGTCTAGAGTGGAGCAGTCCGCGAGCAAAGAGGCTCGAGCGGACACAAGCAGAGCGTGCAGCGGATAGGAAGGAACGCCCGCAGCGGATAGAAGAGGTGGGCCCCACGAGTCAGAGCAGAAGATGACTATAAGAAGCCTGGAGGAGGGTGGAACCACGGAGAGAGAGAGAAGAGAGGCGGATGCAGAGGGCAGTCCGCAGGAGACCGGAGCGGACAGAAAGGCAGTCCGCAGGAGAGCCGAGCGGACAAAAAAAGGCGTACCGCAGGGAAGGAGGACAAAAAAGGAGTCCGCAGAGAAGCGGATGCAGAGGGGCAGTCCGCAGGAGACCGGAGCCTGACAGAGAGGCAGTCCGCAGGAGAGCGGAGCGGACAGAAAAGAAAGGCAGTCCGCAGGAAGGCCGCAGCTAGCGGGAACCTCCCTCTGATACCATGTAGAAATAGGAGGCCCAAAACCTTGTTATATATATATTCAAGTAATAGTTACAAGTATACACACACTTATATAGGAGAAGAAGGAAGAGAGAAATCTAATACATGATGTGGGACTAATACAAGAAGAGAGAAAAAAGAAGAAACAACATGGGCCCTTAAATGGTTTTTCTAACAGTAATCAATCATGTTAATTAATTGATTAATATTATTAATGTGTATTAATGGATATTAATTGGATTAATTAAAGCATTTTGTAATTTTTTTATTAGACAAGCCCTTCCTATCTATATAAAGGGAGGATATGGTGAGGGGATAATCTTTTAATCATTTAGGATTTTTGATCTCTCATTTGGAGAGGTCAAGGAGGAACCAACCTCCTAAGATTAGGCATGAGTATCCCTCATGATTTGTAATCAATTTTTTGTGTATTGAAGGGCTGTAAGCAGATGGTACTAGAGAAGGCTCGTCATCATCAGATCATGGAAAGTTGGATTGCAAGAGAAGACTCTTATCTGATTGTTAGAAGACTAGATCATGGGGAGATCATTGCATCATACTTGTCAACAATCTGCATTCAGGGAATCACATCAGAGTTCTTCTGCGCGCACGCTCGACGGAGGTTTTGCATGCAAAGATATGCTCAACAGAA